>JXOV01006776.1:3588-23943 GCA_001014945.1 Clogmia albipunctata
CCCCTGGTGATTAGTCCTGACCTGCCGTCGGTTTATATAGTGTCCTCAAGTCCAGTTGCTTTTGGGAAGCGTAATAGACATGGGATTTCGATCGTCGCTATTTGCTTTTGGTTGAAAGAGGGTTTCCCTAGGTAGCTACCATATATCTCTTGAGTGCTAGCTCTGTGCAGTCCATGAGTATGTGCTCCGAGGTTTCATTATCTAGGTTGCAAAATCTGCATAATCCGTCTGGATGGAGTCCAAGATTGTATAAATGTCCATTCAAGGTGTTATGGCCTGTGATGTAGGTTTTGTTTGCTTAGCTTACGGCAAAAAGCTTGTCTATTTTTGTCCTGCATTCTTAGAAGTAATTTCGATTGTCTTAATTTAGGTAAGTTTTTCCAGTGTTTGTTTGTTTCTTTTGTCGCTATGCTTTTGAGGTGGCGTTTCAGGAATGAGTGGGTTATTCCCATTCCTGGTTCTGGTCCCTCAAAAGGTGTTGCTGCGTCTTGTTTGGCCAGTTTGTCAGCTATTTCGTTTCCTCGGACTCCAGTATGTCCTGGTATCCATCCGATGGTGATTTTTTTCTCTAGTCCTAGTGTGTTTAGGGTCTCGATAAAGCTCAAAACGCACTTGTGATTAATAGTGTAACCTTTAAGAGCCTTTAGAGCCGTTTGGGTGTCTGTCAAGATGATTATATTCTTGTTCCTGCTGTTATTATTTATGTTGGTCCTTGCGCATCTTTCGATTGCGAGTATTTCCGCCTGGAATATACTTGGATATTTTCCAAGCTGCTCAGAGATCCTGGTCTGAGGGCCGGCGATACCGATGGCTGTACCGATCTCTGTTTTAGATCTATCTGTATACCAAGTATTGGCATTGCTGGTTTTGTCCGTTGGTGGTTCTAGTAAGATCGTAAAGTTCTTGATGAACTTTGTCAGTTTGCCAATGTCTACTTGAAGGATTTTATTCCCTTTTTCTTGATCTTTTGTCTACAGCAGCAACTGGACACGTTCTTAGCGAGCCAATGATGCAAGATCCAGCTAGTTTTTAACCGTACCTAAAAGTTGTTGATTTTTCTTTGTGCCTGTTCTGTTTCCCCAAATTAGGGATCCGTAAGTGATGATTGGTCTGATCAGTTTCCATTCCATTCCATTCCATTCCATTCCAGACCATTTCCTTCAGCAATGGAAGCTTGCGTTTGTTGGAGAATGGTATCAGGGTGATTTTAGAGGGATTATTTCTCAGACCAGCATGCTCACACCACTTATTTATTGCCTTTAGACCATTGTGTATTATGTCACACATCGTGTCATCGTACTTTCCTTTTGTGATTACCACAATGTCGTCGGCGTATCCTAATGCAGTATAGCCTAGGTTGCCTAGCATGTTTAGTAGTTCATCGACTACCATAGGAGAGGAGAAAGGACCCCTCCTTCTCCCTCCTCTTATAGTTTGTATTTGTATAATCCTGTCCATAACCTTGGATCGGCTGTTCTTGTGTGTAGCATCGCATCTATCCAGTCTACGATGGTAATGTTAATATTCCTCTTAGTCAGGGACAATCTTACTGTTGTATGGGAAGTTTTGTCAAAGGCTCCTTCTATATCTAGGAAGGCACATATACAGGTCTCCCTTGAATTAAAGGAATCCTGTATACATTGATGTGAGTTGATATAGGGCAGTTTCTGTTGATCTGTTTGACCTATAGGCGTGTTGGCTGTGATGTAGTGGTTTCTCTATCAGATGGTACTTCTGTTGAAGCCGTCCACCACCTTTTCACGAGTAAATAGGAATCTCAGAGTGTTGTTTTGTTTAATTACCTGTTTCAGAGAAACATGACTCCGATGGTGAGGAGTACCTTGCTGCTTACGTACTAGCACTTTCCTATCATCTGTGCAGATGTCGGCGTTGCTCACTTTAACATCTCCCAACCTATGAAGAATTCTATATGGCACTTATGAGATTAAAAAACAACAAGTCTCCAGGTAGTGACTCCATCCCAAATGAAGTTTTAAAGTTAACCGGACCGGAAGCGATGGAATCATTTTTCAACATCATACAAATGGCCTGGGACCAGGAGGAGATACCAAATGCCTGGTATACAGGGGTTCAATATTTAAAAAAGGTAATCCTGCTAATTGCAACAATTATGGAGGAAATTCTCTCTTAAATAGTGCGTACAGAATTTTCTCCACAATCTTGTATAATAGACTGCTCCCATATGCGGAGTGGAGATTATCAATGCGACTTTAGAACAGGTAGATCGACAACCAGCCAAATATTTGTAAGACGACAAATACTGGAGAAAACGGTCGAATTTAATGTGGATACATTCCATATATTTGTTGACTTTAACAACCTAAACTCTAAACAACCTTAAAATACTTGTTAAGTTAATCCATCTCGTCCACGCAACGATGAAATCAACCACATGCCATGTTCAAATCATGGGTAACATTTCGATTCCTTTCCATCCAGCGCATGCCAGATCGTGCGCTGAGAAGAGTTTTTTTAGCGACGCCCTGTGGAACAAGAAGACAAGGGCGACCGCGCCTCAGATGGGGAGACGGCGTGGACCAGGATGCAAGAGAGCTAGGAGTCCGCGACTGGAGAGGCGTGTCTGTGAATCGGAACGACTGGAGGCACATTGTTGCGGAGCCCAAGACCCGGACCCGGGTTGTAGCGCCAGAATGATGATGATGATAAGAGTAATAAAATGTATATTTAAATCAAATATTTGATCCACAACACTTTAGCATAAAAATGCTTCTGTTTAATTTTAAAATGACAAAACGTCTCTTTGATTTGTTAATTTATAGTTATAAAACATAATTAATTCACCAGTGGCTTATGTAACGGTAGGTAATGTTGTACTTTTCCAGTCGCGTAAAGTAGTGTATAATGGAACAAGGATTATAGTACTCTTCCAGTACTATAAGCCACAATTTTCGTTCTACATTGCCCAAGTAGAAATTATTATATATCTTTAGTTTTTTAACAGTTTTATTATTAAATTGAGTTTTTTGAGAATATTTAAAAGTTAAAAGCGGTTATAACATTTGTTTTTGAGTGTGTGTAAAACTAAAATTGTTTTTAAAATTCAAAAATTTCTTTTGGGACGAATTTTTTTACATGCTTGTTTTGTTTTATGAAATAATATTTAGTTTATGACAGATTTTGTTTTGAAAGTTTTGGATTTTATCTTAAGGAATTACAGATCTTCTTAAATTTGCCGTCTCATTTGGGCTTGAACTATGAAATCAATAAAAATACAAATTTAGTTCATATTAATTTATTTATTGAATACGGTATCGGATTAAGTGTAGATTAAAATCAATTTAACACATTTAAGGCCTATGGACTCAGTTTGTAATTTGGAAATATGTATTTAATATATTAAAATTTGTTACTGGCAACTAAATAGTGCGAAATATATAATAGTTACTTTTTATTTACGAGTATTAACAATTCAAGTCCAATAAAATATATTCCTTGAACGTTCTATAGTGCAATTTTGTAACGGTCGAAATTTGACCGGAAATTCGAAAAAAGCACTTTACCGAAATGTTTCCGATCCCTTAAACACGAATAGTTCCGGTTAATTATCTATTGCACACTAAAAGGCAATTCCTTTCAGCTCATGTTGTACTAAATGCTGCCACAATCCCGGCAAATGTACTACTAGTATTTCGCCTAATAATGGGAGGTACTTTGAATCATGTTCTGAATAATTGCTCGCCTCTGTCTGCTTTGGAAATCGGTTCCATTTTATTTTCCATATACAATGTGATAAATGGAGGTTTATCAGTTTTAAATTGTTTCAATTTATTATATGGTGAATTTATTAACCCAATGTACATTAAACTCTAATTTATACAAAAAGAGAGCAAATAATACTTGTGCCTGACAATAGAGGGTTGGCTGTGGTTTAATTAATTTTCGCGTTAAAAATCTATAGTAAAATTCATGTCATACAAAGGCTATTAGTCCAATTAACTTGCAAAATTGCCATAATTTCATCACATCATCAAGACTACCATACATTATTAATTATACAAACGTTAACATAATTTACATGCCTGTAATATAATATTCCGCTTTAAGTGTATTATTTCAATAAACCGCACATACGCCGGTTAATTGCCATTAAATTGAGTACTAATAAAACACTTGCCGCCACGAAAATCAATTTTACAGATTCGTACAGTCAAGGCCAGGAAGAAAGTATCGGTATAATCTGTTCTAAAAATCATAATGTTATAAAAAATTAAAATGCACCAATTGTAGATAATACTCTCGCTTTTTATCTCTGTTTCAATGAAGTGAGTATGATGTGATTAGTTCCATGATCAAATTATTCTATATAGAGCGTAGTTATTGATATGTTTTTCTACCGAACCAGAACACACATACTACGAAGAAGACCATCCCTATCATAACTTCCATCTGTATCCATTCATTTAATAGCAGCAGACTCCATCCACACTCTGAAAACCTGTCTGAATTCGAGAAAATAGTGTTGACGACACTACTTACGAGAGTTATGGTCGGGGATATTTTTTTGTAAATAACAATCCCTTTTTATGTGAGCTTAATTTTTTTTTTATAAATTTTTAAGTGAATTGTCTGATAATGTTTTAATTTTTTATTTCAGAAATAATAAATTGTATTTCTCCATTTTATGAATACTACTGTACAATTACGCAGAATCATAATAATTAATATAACCACTGCCACGATCCATTTTCAGGGGTCGTTAAGGAATATAATTTGATTAAGATTGTTTTAAACATGGATCCATTTAGATTTGACAACTTTGACCAAATTTAATGAACATCATCGTACTTGGCCCTTCTGTCCTCACGATATTCTCTCTTTCGCTCGCACTCCTTTTTCGTCTCGTATTACTCTAATAAACACATAGTGTTGTATCGCTTTTATCCAGGAATCATGTTCCAGTTGTCGGCAGCAAATTTCAATTTGATATAAATTCTCATTTCCGGCCCCTGTCACCAGCACATTCCTCTCGAAAATTTAAAGGCTAACTTGACTCCATGGCATTTCGGACATTATTATACAAATTTGCAACATTCCCGAATGCACATTATATTGCACAATTGAGCGCAGCAGACACAAGTACATCCATGGACAACATTATTTAACTGGTAACAATAATGTCGGGGTAACGGCAATGGAGCGAACGGACGGAGCAACACTGACACCACTCTGACAGCTTCGTAAAAGATGTGCGGTTCTGTGTCTGTGCCGGTGTCTGTCCTTGTCAAAAAGCATTATGTATTTGAGCAGACCACTGATTCGATTGTACGATCACGTCGATTTCCGATTAATAAGCATCATGTGGTCCTCTGCTGAATAATGTCCACCAGAAATCAAGTTAACTATAGTCAACTGAAGTATCTCTGGTACAATATCCCTTTCGAAGGCTCAACATTTACTACAGAACTTGGTAGTAAGCTAATCACTCTTTCCAATTTACAATGATTACCGAAAAAGATAAAGATTGCTTTAAATGTACCACCTTAATAGGATCAGAAAAATATTAAAGGAAACTTATTTCAATGTAATAATTATTATTCAAAGCACTTACACAAAATAATTGTGCTAAACCAACCATCCCTCCCGCATTTCGTCCCGTGTAAATTTCATACAAACTTCGCGGTTCAGAAGTAAGTCCCATACAAAAAAAATCTTGACGTTCCGAGAACTTCTGAATCTTGTATTTTATAAGTTTTTCTCTCGTGGTATAGAAAAACCAATCATTGCTGAATCCATTTTTTGAAGGACAGAAAATTACAAATAGAAATATCCTGTTCATCTCTTTGGTTCTAATATACATATTATATAATATATGCGAATAAAAAACCTTTTCTATAAATAAATTTAATATAAGTTATATTTTAACCTAGATTTCCATAATTGATAAATTATTCTAACTGCATATAAAATCCTTTAGAATAATTATATACACGTTTATTGTTAAAGTGATAAAATGTTTTTAAAGCGATACTTCAAAAAGAATAGAAAAAATACTGTGAATAGGATCAGATACCCTTAAGAATGTAAAATATGAGTCCATTTGTGTTAATGGAAAATGTAATTGGCCTGAATTGGCATTCAATAAAAATAAACCTCGGAGAGATGTTTTACGTTGATCAAACTTTAAATCATTTCAGCTACCTTTTATTGAAACGAGAGTGGAGATGTAAATAAAAAGTCCATAATTTGGAAAATAGCAAAAGTGTAAAAGTGAAATTGAAACTTGGATGAATAGAAATGGAAAAGAGCGAGCGAGCGGCTGTGAGTGTGTGTAGTGCCATTTTCTTAAAGCCAATTTCAATTTTGATAGCCCCAACATACTCGGGATGAGTCCTTATGTACATAAACATGCAGTAAATAAAATCCTGAGAAGAGAAATTGAAAAACTTTCACCCTTCTCGATTATTGTGCCAATCGGGTTCCGACAGAAATAATGTGGAAAATCACTTTTTAACCATTTCAATGCGATTGTTATTCAATCGGAATGTGTATCAGGAGTGGGTGAGGGTATCATGACGGTTGCTCCCGTCACACACACTCGACACAAATGCACAAATCCCCATGGTTCAAAAGGTATTATTGGCCCCCATTTAGAGATTCACAAGTGATAACACGAAGAATATACATACACTTTTGTATGAAGCGGAGGAATTGAATTCAACATTTTGTATCGCCCTTCCAGTATTTTGCAAAGGAGAAGAAGGCGAAAAAAGGAACGGGGAAAATAGGAATAAATGTATGCAATAAAAAAGGGACAACCGAAGAAGATCCATTCAAGTTTGGCGTACACTTGATATTGGGAAACGGAATCGGAAATGCTCAATTCAACCAAACTTCAAACGCGAAATATTCAAGGATAAAGTTTATGGATATTTTTTGTTTCCAGGCCCATAAACTCTTTTGATAAATCGATACAGAAAGGCCAATTATGACAACAACAGGAAGTCATTTGTAAAATTAACAAAACGACCCTAAGGGCAACATTGGAATCTCCATATTTATTCTACAAACTACTTATACATTTGTATGAACTTCTCCTAACCTTAGCATCTCCTTCTCCTCCTCGTCTCCGGAAACTCTGCAATTTATATATCCTAATTTCAATAAACGGGTGACCGATTCTCTAATATCATTGTTGAATTTTAGACGTGACTGGAATGACTTTCCGTTTCGAAATTGATATAAGGGGGGAAATAAAACTATCATCATCCGGATAATTTATGCACGGCGACCCTTGCAAATAAATGATAAGAGAATCTTAATAGGGTGAAAAAGGGTATTAGGTCGAACCCATTCAGATAAATCTCGAAAACGTACACAAGAATCCCAATAAAATTCTTCTATACGACTGGATCGAGTAAGATAATATTTAACAATCGGAATATCGTCAACAACTTTCGCCAATAAAGAGATATTTTATTGTAATAAGGCTTATGGTAATAATAATAGTTGGAAGTCATTCTCAATCTTTTAAGTCCATTGAATTGTTACACTATATATTTGGTTATAGGCCCAATAAGACCCTTATAAATAATAATGCTCAATAAGACTTATTTATTTGAAAAGTATGACCCAATTTTGGATCAAATGAATTAGGTGTTTCAAGTTTAGTGTAGTTTTGAAATCAGGTTATGTTTTTTTAAAAATATTTTTGGTAAATTCTTGATTAAATAATTAAACGAGATTATATTGTGAACATTAAAATGGTTTATTTGCGCACTACAAATTTTAAAGAAAGCTTTATTTCAATTAATTATACTTTACGATATGCCTATGCTATGGATTTAACTTAGCTATGGAATGTTTAATAATAATAAAAAGAAGAATTTTGAAGTAAGAGTTATTACTAATACATATAATAATTAATTACACCTTTTCAAAAATCTATATATGAGAGAATGCAATAATTCTTTCGAGGGTTTCTAAACCTAATAATACGTTACATTACGAGAACCCTATTCCATTTCGTTAACATGAGATTTCAAGTCGAAGGAAACTGTAAGGAAGCTTTTAGATTATGGTGTTGAAATTTATCTCTATATCTATTCCAAATAATAAAATCAATCAACTTCTTATCCTGAGAGCCGATAAACTCGTCTGGATACAAAATGGTCGGCTAAAACATTGATGATCTGCTTTTACTCTTGCGTAAACTTGTACTTCTCTAGGATGTGTCTTAAATCTGTTAAATGAACTTCATGCTTCATAGACACAACGAAGAGGTTTCTGATCTATACCAAAAGGAAGACGTGCTCAAGTTTGTGGAATTAAATAATGATAATGGGCAGGACATGTAACCATGATGGATGAAAACCGATTTCCTAAAAAGTAATTTAAGCGGGGCTGACAGGAAAGAGACCAGTAGGCAGACCCATGAAACGGTACGAGGCAACCATTAATGAAGCAGCCGATAAACTTTGAGGAGTAAATGATTGGAAAGAGGTGGCCATCAACAGATAACAAAGGAGTGACTTGGTTACAAGGGCAAAGGGCCGCATCGGATCATAAGCCTATACTGATATTGATTACATAGATCAAGTTTTGCTCGCTATAAGATCATAAACCTTATCGTTTGACGGATTCGCACAGAAACGAAATCAAAATCTTGTTCTCGCTGGCAGTAGTTGATGTTGGAGCTTCTTCTGGCAAATGGTAGAATTATCGAAGACTCAACTGAAGAAAATGTTGGTTAAATTTCAGCCAAGATAGAGACAAATACCAGTTTTTAAAATGAATTTATAAACCAGTTTGCACCTGTGGAGATTTTCACCAAATAATAATTCTCATAACAAAACAGTTTAAAGAAAAAAATTGGGGTTTGGAGGATAGAACTTCGTAGTTGCAGTCCAGGGGTGTATTGTGTAACTTTTGTTCTCTCTTCTTGAATGGTTTTTTCGAACCTTTCTAGTAATTTTTCTAAATTTTTTATATCTTTTTAGTAAAATTTATATATAAATTTAAAATATAATTATTACCAAAGTTCTTATACGTACCTCTTCTAGAAGAAAACTTTTGGATTATTTCAGGCACATAATTAAAGATTTTCATATTTATTTTTTAAATAAATTTTTCGAAATAATGTTTTGTAAAACGCATTTAAAAATTGGTTCGGCTGATAAAATATACTGAAATATTCAAAGACAAAATCAGGAGTCCCTTTATCAGTTGGAATAATTTTATCGCCCGAACAAGTCGAATGTAATCAGCCGAATATTTACATAGATGATGCTTTGATGTTTTCGGGATAATTTGGCGCATTTCTTTTCATATCTATCTTGGCTTGGAAGATTTTGAACTACGGAGAAAAATTCCGCTCCTTTGAAATGCTGATGTCCATCAATACTTACATTGAAGTAATTACTTGATTAGTGGCCTGGTTGAAATGTAATCAAAATTACCGAGGGGTGGAAACTGGGGGAGGGTTGAACGGGAGAGCAAAAAACGCCGCTAATTCTGTTTATTTATTTATTTGATTACTTAGTATTTACAATTTAATTTTATCATCTTGTTTTGAGTAGGTCATTTATATAAATTGAGTAACTCAGATTGAGATATTGACTTATAACAAAATCATCTCCTAACTGGCCTTAGTTAATAAAAAATCTGGATTATATGCATATGCTAAATTATCGATTTTCTACCAAAAAACAACTAATTTTTTTCTCTTTCTTTTACAATGCATTCGTGTTTCGGTTTTTAAAGGTAAGGTTTAGAAGATTTAATGAGACGAGAAGGTGCATTGTGTTTATTTAATTGTGATTAGTAGTTGTACAAAGACATTTATTTAAAAAATTATACTATTTAATAGAAATCTCCTATCCGGGTTTCTTTTATGAATACAACTTAAATACATTTTGGCACTTTAATGATTAAATTAATACCGTTTTCTGGGATTGAATACTTTTTTCTTGTTACTTGATGGAGAGAATACATATTATTTTAGTTTCTGTATATAACAACATTGATTAGAAGCTGACCAAATTACGCTCTGCCCTGTGTCCAGTACAGAAGAGAACCTTTGCACTTGATTCCAGTGACGCCTGGATCAAAATTAATCGATTGTGGTTAGAAGCCAATGGATGGATGATGGTGATATAGAGATGATGGGGTTGAATTCTGGGGGTAATATCAAAGTCATCATTGCGGTTTGCAGAGAGTCCGGGGGGTTTCGGTTCCTGTGTTGAACTGTCAATTATGGTTTTGATCATATGATTAGATTCAATTCCCAGCCCTTGTCCCTCCTCCTCGTTCTCTACCTCTCCCTAACTCTCTCAATTTATGGTCCATCAGCCATGTAATAATTTGAACAATGAGATAATTAATCATAATAATAATTTTAATAATAATAATGATAACAGTAATTATAATTATTTAATTGATAAAAACATAAATTTGTATGTACAAAATTTTGGCATCGCCAAATTACGTGATGCCTCATGATGTTGGCCATTAAATCGGAATTATGCACAATAATGTCCAACTTATAATGGATTAACAATGCAATGTGTGTATAGCTCTATATATATGGATGAATGGGAGGCTTCACGGTTGCACTGAACTCTGCAAATCCAGAGGCCATCGCCGCCGCCGATGCCCGCCATTACATTTAAATGAAAGCCGTTTTACATTAAATTGATGGCTGTTTTACAACTGTTTGGTCTTTGATGTCTGTCGGCAGTTCAGCAAATGTACATAACTCTCTCTACATCCCACTGCATCTCTTTCTCTCTTCATCTGTCCGAACGTAGGTATGTATCATTTGTGTTTATTTCAAATTAATTAAATTCACTACGATTGATTCCTAGATAAAATTTGCATAAAGCTATCGAAATCCCTAGAGCTAATTGATCTATAGATTGTTGTTAATATGACGACAAGGACGCTTAATTTGCTAATTGATATCCTCCTGGTGTCCGCTCTAGAGAATTCCGATTCCTCGCCTACTTGCAGCCCCTTGTAAATGCGTCCGTTCTTGTTCAATAGACCTGTACTCACTCCGTTCTCGTTGTACATGTCCTCATTGCTCGCTATATCGTTCTCCTGGTGAGTAAAAGGAATTTATTTTTAAAAATATTACTAAATAGAATAAAAGCTTTTAAAAATGAAAATGTTTTGCACTTAACAGCTTAGCTTTAGAACATCGGTTTGAGTTTTATAATGCGTCACTTTTTTACACTAGTGAAAGAAAGTCATAATCTTCAAATAAATTTTATTTTAAAGACAAAATTTCGGTACCATTTTGAATAAGAATCTGAACAATTTTAAATCCGTTATAACGGTCATATAAATAAAATATAAAAAACTGTGTCAAATATACTCAATTTGGTATATTGATTTATTGCAATTATTAATAAATCTTCTTCCCTTCGGGAAAAACTTTAATATAAAAAGTTAAACTAATTTTTATCAGCTGATCAAAGATATATATTTCCATTTAAAAAATTTAATATTTAATCTATATTATTAAATAAAGCTATAAATAAATATCTATGCCTCCATCATTTGTAAATTTTATATTGTGCCTAATATAATATATGCCATCGAGTTTTAATCAAACTTACCGCAATATCGTTAATGTCATCTTCATCCATCCCGAATCGATTTTTGTTGTTGCGTTGTGGGTCCATTTCTGAAGCAGAGGAAGGGGGTAGATAGAGACGGGAAAGTCATTTAATTAGAGAGCAAAGATTCGACGGTTTAATTACAAAACTTACGGTACAGTCTGACAGTTTGATCAGCGTCGCCGATACTGTTTTTGGAAATGCACTTGTAGCCACCAAAGTCCTGCTTGTGAAGCTTTCTGATAACTAGCAGCATATTAACCGCGTAGAGGGACGTCTCAGTTTCGTTCATGACGTATCTGTCGTTGGCGATTATCATTTCTCCTATGCGATTTTACATGAAAGCAAAACGAGAGTTTTATTAGGTTTACTCAGGACAGCCCACAACTCATCCAAATTAATTTGCATTCCCCGTCGATTAATGAACGTAGAATATGCTGAGCATATTCGTGCAGAAAACAGATCTGAATCAATTTCATAATACTTCTTTTGATGGGTAATAAAATGAATGGGATTTGCAATGCAGCCCTCAATTCAAAAGTTTCCAATCAGATAAATAAACTACTCTACACCGAACAGACTTTTGGGAACTTTTTAACCATTGAATCACGGGGTAGGTACACAAATTTGTAATTGGCAACGTTTTCATTGCAAATCCGCTTTTCACATGCACGACACACAAACACGCAACGCTATTTTTGTGAGAGATATTATTATTAATTCTATTTTGTGCAGCGATTGAATTTCGGGGGGACGAAAAGCGATAATAATGGGTACTTGGCGCTACACGGTTACCGTTATCTTTCTGCCAGTAATTTATGGCCTTTGGTGATGCCTCAACGTTGCATGTGAGCGTCACATCCTTGCCGATCGGCGCCCCCACCAACTGGTTTGGCACCTGAATTATTGGATGAACTGTAAATAAGCCAAACAGAAGAAGAGAGAACGACATGAATTGCAAATCGCCTGATGCCATTTAGTAGTAAAGGATTATTAGGAGAATAAGATTAAATTCTTTTCAACCCGTGAACACTTGAATTTTATTAAAGATATTTTGTGAGAATTTATTTAAATTTCATAACACAGATTTAAAAATAATTATTTAAATAACTCGATAAGATAAGAAATATTATTAAATACAAAAGTATTTAACAACCACGAGCCTAACGAATGTATATTATAATATTTCGATTAACAAATTTGTTTTATATAAAAATATGAAAAACCATTTTTTTGTAAAAAAAATAGTACATCTCAACCAATTTGTTGTTCATTCGCAAAATCACTTATATAGAAGAGAGATCCGATAAGTCCATCTGATAATATATTAAATATCAAAGAATTCTTAAAGCACTTGTCTTTTAAATCTTCTTATACAGAAGATATATTATAACCGTAATATCGATTTGAGGAATTAATAAATATAAATATAATTAAAATTATAAATTACATTGTAAAAATTAGGATTAAAAAACTAATTTTAAAACTATTAGTTTTAAATAACTGTTTTTATTATATTTTATAATTTTGCCCTTTGATGAAATAATAGATATAGGTAAGTTGAAACTTACAACACGTAATTGTAGAAATGTAACAAATAGAAGTTGGTTGAAAATAAGCAATGATTTAATTAATCTTATTGTAATTTGAATAAAATACTTAAGTTTTGTATAAAAAAAACTCGGTCGTCAGGCAATACTAAACACATACAAAAACTCTATACGCTCGAAATTAAAAAATATAGCTTCTACCCTATCTTTTCGGCTTAGTTGTATTAAGAACCACAATAAGTTAAATTTTCATTATTATTATCCTTAAACAATGTCAAGTGTATAAGGGTTAAACAGTTCTGGAAAAAGGTCATCTCCTTGCCGAAATCTCGGCCGTGAATCATGCATGAGATTTAATGCCAGAGACTTACAGTGAATCTGCAATTTCATCCGCTTGCTGACAGACGGCGGGACTCCGTTTGACGCTATGCATAAATAAGTGCCCATTTCGGAGCGAGTCACCTTTGTCAGCGACAGTATCTCCCCCTCCACCATGTGAGCTGGGAATTACAGAGTACAGGGTACGTGTTATGTAAATGGGTTTAAGTTCTATCTATCTATAATACATATATAATAAAATTATATAAATAGGACACAACACGGATTTCCAGACGGGATCGCTTAGTGCGGAAATTGATCGGATTGCACATTCTACGAGTACGTACCTTTTGTCTTGCCCTTTTGCGCTTCTCGGGCGATAATCTCCCGCCCGTCCTCGCGCCGCCAGACGATTTTCGGTTTGGGGTAGCCGCCTGCTTTGCATACAAATTTCGCTGACCCACCCTCTGGCACCATCATATCGCCAGACGTCTCCTCGTTCACGATGTCGGGCGGAATTACCACTTCCAGGAACGCCGTCTGTTTGCGGGGCAGCACAACAATAAACAACAAAAACCACAGCCCCTCGTTATCAAATTGTATACGATTGTACGTGCATCGTACTTGTGCCTTTTAATTATTTTAAAATCAACTAAATACAGGATGAATAGCAAATTTCATTCATATCAGTTAAAGGTATGATCGTTCAAGATTTATTTCAGGATTTCAACCCTCCGATGGTGATTCATTGTTAATATTGAGATACTCGTTTCTTTTTATTGCATCACTATACAAACATAAATTTGAATATTTTTTTCTTAACTTTAATAAAATTTTATCTTTAAATTTTAAAATTATATAAATCATAGGTAATAAACATATAATTATAATGTTCTATCTATCTTTACTAAGAGATGCAATACGTGCTGATGGCGTTCTTAGATAATCCGAATTGCACAAAGATCTATTCCAGTAGTGCTCATTGAAACTTTTTAAACCTTGATTTCCAAAAATGATGTCAACATATTCTTTTATAAATTTTTACCACCGTTCTTGGATTGGTATACTATTTCCGACATTTACATACAAATTACAGTAAATTTATTATATGAAACAGTCACGTGCATCTAGGTTCATTTTAAACCCAATTTGGTCTGTATTTACACTCATTGGAAATGGAATAGAAACAATTTGTATGGTTGATTTTCTTATAAACCTTAAGTTGAGTGAATTTACTTTATAAAGTTAGAAAAATTTTATATTTGAATAAATATGGAAATTCAAAATAACTAATATGTCGGAAGTTATTATGATTTCTTTTTTAGTTCAATTGCTGCTGCTGAGATTGCTCAATAAATTTTTAAACAAAAAGACGCCTGCAACAACAAATTGTAGAGTGTTAGACGCCGATGAATTAATTATCGCGTGGTTTTGTTAAATAGCAACGTTTTTTTCGTTCGCATTACCGAGAATATGAGAATGTATTAATTTAGTTCGCCTGCCCCATAGGCGAAGTGGTAACGCTCTCGTCTGCCTCCTCAGAGGCCGTGGGTTCAATCCCTGGGCGGGTAAGATTGACTAGATCCTATCTCGGTGCTATTAATTGACTACTAATACACTGAAAAAGTCTAACACCCGTTGGTTGAGGTTGAGATTACCAATAGTTCCATATCGGAATGTTGTGGGAAATATTTATTTTTTTATTAATTGAGTTCGAAATAACAAGAAATTTTGTAGGGAACTCGTGATAACTTTCAATTATTGCAGGTTGGAATGATCGAAAATCGACTGTATTTTCATTTTATTATTATATTATATATTATTATATTAAAGTATAACTTAAATTTACGAGAACTACTATTGAAAGTGCAGTCAACAATAAAACTATTACGTGCAAGAATCTTTGTGGAGGCTGTAAAATTTTAGTTTTTTTAAATTGATTCGTGTATTTTTAACTAACAATCACAAAACAAAATTGTTAGATACGTTTTGGTAGTTAGAATTGCCAGAATAATTAAATATCAATTTCGTTGTTTTATATTTTGAGAAAAACTTTAGAGGTCAATTATCTCATTTTAAAACTAACCAAATATATTTTTATGCAGTATATGAACTTTAATACTGTTTTAATATTCAGCCTTACGGTTGAAATATGTTTATCCAAAGATAAAATAAAAATAAATGAATTTACCAATTGATTAATTATTTAACTAATGTAGATGATTTAATAACACAAATTTTAATTGTAAATAAGTTTCAAAAATTATAAATTAAAATTATTATAAAACTGTATTATAAAATCATAGACATTTTAGTCTAATTAAAATTGGGTCAAACTATGCATACCTGCATTTTCATTGGATCTGTATTCACTTGGCACATGTACTGTCCTCTGTCCTCCATTTTCACGCTCCGAATGACCAGTGTCCATGTGTTGTAGTCATTGTGGGTGACCGAGAGCCGATCATTATTCGTTATCACGTGCTCGTGAATCGCCAATATAGCCTTGGCGTCGGCCTTAATCCAGGCCACCTAAATAATCCGCATTGTTGTCGGGGGTTTTTTACGGAAGAGGATNCGCCTTAATCCAGGCCACCTAAATAATCCGTATTGTTGTCGGGGGTTTTTTACGGAAGAGGATGAACGAAGGCAGCAGCAGCCATAGATATAAAAAAGGAATATTAAAATCCCGATTTGGCAAAATTATGTTATTTTTATCTCGTGTGTGCTTTGTTAATTATGTGGTGGTGTGTTTGTATGCACGTTTAATGGGGGTTGAATTGGGAGATCCCGTTTAATGATGTACCAGATAAGACCAAATAATGTGCAGAATATTTAAATAGTTTTTGTTTGGAGGGGCTTTAAAATGTCTCTGCCCAAAACACAGACAAACAGAGGCCAAAGAAATTTCCATGATATTATTAGCTGGATTCGATTGGAGAATTTTTAATTAGAATGACTCTGATTAGAAGTTTCCAGTTCAGTGGTGATGCTTTATAAATAAATGAATATTTTGACGGAATAAAAAGTTGTCTGACGGTCGCGTTTGATCGTAGTTAAGCCAACCAAACTTTTGGGTAATCTCCAGGCATTGGTGGGCGTTCAATTGGCCAACCAGACCATTCGATGCCATGTACACACAGAGAGCGAAACACATTTTCAATTGAATTCCCAAATACCCGTGGATCGGGGAAGCTCTGGACATAAACTGAAAATCAATAAACATGGAAATCGAATCCTAGTCATGGAATATTAACTTGGCCTCTGCATGTATGCATGGATGTTGATATGGACCAACATTTTAGGAATTTATAACTATACTTTTCGGGGCGCATTCAAAAAATGAAAGTAAAAGCCAATTAAATTTGTGATTTCTTCTTTATATGAAAAAAAAACTATACTAATAACATTGTATAAAAATCATCAAATAATAAAAAATTAAATATCATTTATTATTGATTACAATTTAAAATATTTTTTTCTGGTGCAAATAAAAGAAAACATTTTACACATTCAAACATGTACAAAGTTATATATTGCGCATTTAATAAAAATAATATTTCATAGCCTCACCAAAAAAATAAAACAATAATTAATCTTAAATCATAAAATTATATAAATAACTCAACAAGGGTTTATTTCTTTAGTTAACTTGATGATCTTAAAAATACTGTATTTTAAATCTTTCAAAACTCAGTTATGGAATAATTATTATATTTAATCAAGTCGATGCAGTTGGACAGTCAACAATAGGGGAACGTGATACCAGATTAGGCCTATGAA
This sequence comes from Clogmia albipunctata, assembly GCA_001014945.1. Lineage (NCBI taxonomy): Eukaryota > Metazoa > Arthropoda > Insecta > Diptera > Psychodidae > Clogmia > Clogmia albipunctata. The sequence continues at coordinate 20,840 of JXOV01006776.1, forward strand.
CAAAAAAAGAAAAGACGTCGTTGAAACAGTTGTTGTAGCCCTATGTTTCAAAAGGAACGACGTCTACCTTAGTTAGATGTCGTCTAGGAAGAGAAGTCTCTTATAAATGCATTTTTTTAATACAAAAAATCAAAATCAAGAGCTTTTAAAGTGTTTTAATAAAGAATGTGTAATATTTTCTTTTAAACGTGTTTTATGTTAGGCTTTTAGTATTTATCTTTAACTAACATACAAATTTGCAATTCTTTAATCAATTCTTGTTCTTGTCTATATTATTTTAACTGAAAATAGAAGTAAAACTGATATAACTAATTTGAATACTACACTTTGATAATAAAGAAAAAGCATTTAAGTGCCTAAATTTTCGTTAGTACCATAAAACGTTTTTCTTAGTACAAATGTTACAAAAATAAAAGAGAACAGTAGAAGAATTAGATTATATAAAATAAGCTAAAGATGAGAAGGTTTGTAATCAATCTCGTCTGGGACTCTTAGAGCCTTTTAGTCAACTTTGTCTCCCCTACCTTTTTCTATTGTATAATCTTTTTTTTTGTTAGATTGAAATAGTAATATCGAACACGATTGTACAGTACAAAAAATAAAATAATAATAAAAATAAAATTACAAAAAATTATTTCAAAGAAACTTAAACGCGAAACGGAAGCCATTTGTATAAACTTTCGCCATCTTTCAATAATTCCGAATGCGCCTTTTATAATTTTGGGAATTGAAAAGAGCTGGATTCGTGAGGATTGGATTTGGATGAAATTAAATTGTGCCGATTGTTGGTCTTATGTGTTGTTGTGGTGGTGATTTTGAATGGCGGTGAGGAGGATTCGAGGGGTGGTGGTGAGTTGAGATGTAATAGGTGTGGCTGTGCTTTTAAACGTGGTGCGAAACATGCAGTGCATTATATATTTTGGGTGGTGTTAACAAATGCAATTACTTGAAAAATGATAAAATGTTGAAAGTGATATATAGACGTTAATTGGAACGAAATTGATCTAAAGAGATTTTCGTAACAATAACATTGTACAGTCTTGTTATGTGCTTTTGTACATGTGAGTTTGGATGAAATTGTGCAATTGTGTGTGCTGTAGCTTTTGTGGAACGTTGTTCGCCAATTCCAGACTCGAGGAGCAGCCACTTTACAGCTATCATGCACTCTCGAGATTTTAGCAGAAGGGAGTTCGTTTAGAGAATGAGAATCAGTAGAAGAAGTTCCGGTGGATTGGGTGGAACAACATTCCGCAAAAGCGTTGCACACTTTGTGCTCTCCTGGGGGAACAAAAACACATCGAGAAACATAATTGGTGGTGCGAAAGTGCTCTTGTCTAACACTATTTTTACGGTGCAATTTGGTGCGATGCTTTGTGCGAATTGGTTATAAAACCCGGCTAAGAATCATCTATACTTATCATCATCTCACACATTATATCAGATTCGGTTTGGGAGTAGTCCGGGGATAATTAATCATCACCTCGCTCTCTCTCATTCTGCCCATTCATTCAACGTTTCGTTCGCCCTCTTTTCATTTCTTTTTTTTTGGTTATCATTTTAATCATAATATTAATATGGATTATACAATATACAGCAAACAAGTTGGTGCTCTTTTGTGCTCAGCTAATATCAAGTGATCACAACTGTGCTTTGTGCGGTGGCCATCGTCATCTCATCATCATCCAGCATCCATTAAATTAGCATCACCACAACGGATCGGGGATCGATGGCTATGTGTCTGGGTTTCTCTTTTTGGGTTGGTTGCTCTCCTCCTCGAGGAGTAGATCAATAAACAAATACATACCCTAGCTTGAGCTGACTCCCCACTCACCCTATAACCACCGAGGTTATTCACGACGCAGGTAAATGTCGCGTCTCTGCCCTGCGCCACGGTCACATTCTCCAACGGAATCACAAAGTCTGGTTCCAATCCTGTTTAAAAAAAGGATTTGTAGAATATTTAGGACTTTATTTTATTTTAAAGAGGAAAATATGCAAAATGGTAAAAATAACAATATTAGCTAAATTGTCTCCAAGGTTCCAATTACCGGACCTTATTTTTAAAAAATAACAATTTTGCTTATGGTGTCTTTAGATAACAATAAAAGAAATGCAAACTACAATAATTTGAAAATTTGCATAGATTAAGTGATGTACTAGGTTTTTTGTATTAATTAATAAATGATTATCAAATATTATAACTTTGGTATTTTTCTCAAAATTAGACATGGTTATCAAATGTGCAACGTCATCAAAGTTAATCGGTATAGTTTCAATAAAAGAAGAAGAACAAGTCTGGACTGAGATGAGAACTGATGCAACATATGTTTGTTAGCTTAGGTTTTTTTTGCAAATAACGATTTGCCAAGTTTTCTCCCCACGACACAACCAGTTGCCCTACTAATGTAATTTCGCCTTATTGCTGCCCATAATCTGAACTGAAACTATGGTGTGTCTATGTGTATCTAAAGGAATCAGAAAAACGTTGGCCAATTTTTCCGATATTTTGCTCTCATTATGACATTATCATAGGGGCAACATATTGTCAAGTTTTTCATCATTCTCCCCGACCATCTGGTGCGGCTGTCCACCACCAAATATCGCCTCAACCACAAAGTGATAATGAATCATAGTTTTTTAAAGTTTATATATGAGTTGTTAACTTTCGTAACGGTGATTTATCCCCTTTAAGGAGAGAAAAGACTTTGAAACATTATGTCACATTTTAATTTTATATCTTTGGAGTATAAATACTGTCTGAAAATAGTTTTTATTAACCCTGCAATGTCCACAGTTTTATTGAATTGACAAAATTACCATAAATAAAGGTAATATTTAGAAGTACGAATCCGAAGAGAAAAAATGCAATAAATGTAGATTTTACAGCTTTTCATGGCCAGAATTTATGGACTTCTAATTTTCGAGACGCCTCCACCACAAAATTTACACTCAACATCATTTAATTAGTTTATTTGCAAAATGTTTTACTTGAAAAAAAAACATATGTATAATAACGACGTTCCAATAAAGCAACGACATATCTGTAAAAATGAAAATTTTGCAGGAGAGTAATAGCCTGTGTACACCGAACTTTATTGCTTGGG
>JXOV01006782.1:12977-29093 GCA_001014945.1 Clogmia albipunctata
GTGATACGCCCCTCCTAGTATATTGCCCTAGCTCTCCCTCCCTATCACAATTGCTGGCCCTAACTAATTTGTTGCTATATATATAGTATTTCAAGATAATAGTAAAAGACTTATTAAAAATGGGTTAGGACAAAGTGTTTAATAGGCCCGCCATTCGGCACCGCACTCTAGGGCAGTATAGGTCTGTACAGTTTGGAGGATAGGATGTTAATTTTATGGATTAGTATGAATTAGTATGAAGACCTCCTTGTGGACTGAATCATAAGAACATGTTGTGAGGATTTTTTCCCTGCGCTGATACTCCATTGTACAAATATAAATAAAACATTTTATTCATTCGACAATTTGGCAATGCATGCTATGAATTATTAAAAACCAATTGACTAGGCAATGACTATATCTAAGACAATAATAAAAATATGTTTTTGCTTTTTATTTTTATTTAAGTACATATCCAGAATGTTAAGAGCATATTTCAATTTTAAAATCAATAGAATTACTCTAAACACCGATACAAAAATTCTTTTTAAGAAATGTACAGCGGGCCGTATAAATATGCTTGGTGGGCGGCGTGTTGCTCATCCCTGATTTAAAGAAGATTTGTGTTGTAAATAGCATTTGTATTTTAATAAGAATTTCTGCAATTTTTATTCAAGTTAGCATAAAAATATTATCTATGGTTTTTTTTTAAATTCCATATATCAATCCCACAACTAATAATTTCTCTAATCGCATTTCCACAATTAGGTAAGGTGTTCATCTTTTGTCTTAATTTTTCAATTAGTTTATGTGTTTCCAGCTTGTACTTGACATTTTATTATCAAAATATCTATTATAAATTGTAGTTAAGTAAAATTCTATTTTTTATTTATTTTTAATTAAATTAATAAAATAAAATAAAGTCACATTCTTATAAGATTCATTTATATTGTCGGTAAATCCTCATAACAGACCCAATTTTTCCGAAACATAAGTGAATTGAAACGAAAATAGGCATTACATAAATTTCCCGAAAATTGAAAAATAAGATGGAAAACATTTGTGTTACACGAATGAGAAATTCTAAAAACATCCATTTATTTTGCAATAAAACGGGTGGAAAAGGCAATTATGTCTCGTTTGCGATCATCACGTTGTAATTTGATTGTGACAATAAAGCAAATTGGCGTTCTCAAGAGTCAAATAAGTCTTCTGTCCGAGCCGCAGACGTTCCATTAATCTTTCCTTGGGGTTTCTCATCGATTAAATCTCGACTCCTCGCTCACTCGCTCGCTCGCTCTGAGCTCAGTTCAGCTCATGTAATCTGTCATTTTACGACGTTGTGTGGGTTCGAAATAAAACGTGTTTAATTTATAAATATATCAAACAAAAATATATAAACAGTTTGTGCTGCATTACCATTTTAATTCGGCCCGAGCATAAATCTCATTATATTTGGATTGGAGAATTATGGGCGGATAGAAGAAAGAACTGGTGGATCATCCACCACCACACCACTGTTTAATTTACGTGCAGCATTTCTTCGACATCTTTTATTGTTTTATTCAAATTATTATTAATAATGCAGCCGATTGAAATGCTTTCGACTCTGTTCTATTGAAACTGAATTTACATTTTATGAACAGTTTTACGATCGCAGTAGGTTTATAAAGTTCTAGGCCTGCTAGACCATCATCGATCACTATTCAATAATTCACCTTTTGTTTTTTTAACCTGACAAGCAAATGTACTATTCTTTTGAATGCAGTGCAATCAATGATTTATTAAATGCAATTGTCTTTTATGCAATAAATGAATTCATGAAAATCATCTTGTTATTCTTTAGGACATTATACATTGCGAAGATCTCAGTATTCGATAAAATTGCAAATTTATATAAAATTTATTGAAATGAATAAGATATTATGAAGTTATCTTTTATTTACAATAAAAATGTAGCCACCACAGCTTTATTAGTAAATTTATTGAAATTACACAATTATATTAAAAATGTTTACATTTTAGTAGCCAATGCTTCGTAGAAAGTAATCCATAATCAAATTCTATTCAATTATGCATTAATCAACACCCTCGCAGACAATCACATTTCGTATAAATGCACTAAATCAGTATATTGTGCTAACATAAAATTTTTAAAAAAGTAAAGAATTTTCTTGAATGTTGATTGAGGTATCTAGATCTACCATAATTGTAATTTAAAAGATCGATGCCATTACGGGTATATCAGCGATACACTGCAATATGCATGGTTGTCATGATTTATTATAAAAATGAGACCGAAAGTTTTTTACTATATTTCGCATTAAAATTGTTATATTTATTAACAATTTTAATATAGTAAAAAAACTTTTGGTCTCAATTTTTCATTGTAAATTTTGTAAAAAAAAATGGTTGGAGAATAATATATTTCGATACAAGTGCTGTAGTAACCGATTTCACATGTGTATCGAGCACTATTTTGAGTAATTCTGAAAAATATATCAGTCAATCGATAATTACTAATTAAAACAATCGGTTTTTTCAAATTGTAGAACAACAACTCAGAACGAAATTTTCAAATTAAAGTATTCAAGTAATTAATTTGATTATGACAACAATATGTAATTTCATTAAATTGGTGATAATATGCGTTCAAATTTTAAATTATTTCAGCTCTCCATGCTGAAAAGTAAACCGTTACAGAACCAATTTGAATTAAGAAAAGGCTACTTTTTAATACGGAATTGCAAACACACTTAATTAAACACTCGTATCTTTTAGAAACCCATGTTCTAGAACTTTACGCGTGTTTAATCATGATTCATTTTTGTTGAAACAAAGTCAGCTGTTCTTTTTTGTATGAATTTAGCGAGCTGTGCTTCTAGCTGGCGCACGTTAATTATCTCATACCAAAAGAATCAAATGTATTTAGTTTTAATTATTGCAAAATAATTTTATGAACATCAATTTACCGAAAATAATTGTCAAAAATGAGGAAACAATGAAATAATTTTTGTTTTTTGTGGATTTACTCCCACCGTATTGAAAATAAAAATTGAATTTGGTTTTAGGGATTGTCTCTCTCTATATTACTTAGTAATCGTAATTAGGAAATGAAATAAAACACATCCAATTCATAATTGATCTAAAACATTCCGACAAAGTGAACTTGAAAATGACTAACCAATTGTTTTTTTTTTCTTTTATTTCAGAACAAAACATGTGGAGTGCTGTGATTAGGTTAAGTTGATCGAGAGATTATGGATAATAAAAAAATTAGTCAGATGAGGTCGTCGTGGAGTAATTGGAGCCGGAGCCTGCTCCTGCTGGTGCTACTGCCGCTGATAGCTGCCGCAGCTAGACTTCCGCAGACGAGTTCAGAGGACAGCAACTCCATTCAAATAGAATTAGGTGAGTTTTGTTAATTTTTTAAAATTTTCGAATCTTCTGTGGTCAAATCTATCTACTCAATTTTTAAATCTAACTGCTGAAGACATTTTTTCAATTTTTTACTTTTTTACTTGCTTTATTTATTTAACCAAAATTTTATTTTTTCGCGGAAAAAAGTGAAAAACCCTTTTTTGTTGAGTCTGATTGTACTGGATTTCGCCTAAATTATAAATGATTTAATCCGAGTTGCGGTCTTCGTCATCGACCCAGGGCGTTAACAAAAAAGTCTAATTGCAAATAAATCATCTCATTTTTTGCGCGGCGCAAGAATTAGGCGACACGAATCCGCGAAATGTTTTCTGGGGTTCTGGTTTTGCGATTTATGTGTATCGATCCTTTGCTGTGAAGCCACAGATTTACGCCAGAATCTCATTTTCAAAATAATTGCTCATGAATCATTTGCAAATGCAAAAAAAGAAGGAAGAAATCTTTTTAAAACAAAAACTGTATCGATCGATTGATCGTGAAATGGCTCGTGATCACCGTAGCAAGATGATCGTCATGATCGTCTATCTCTTTAAAGCGCCTAATAATAATTGTCTTCAAGTACGTTAACTAAAAAACAACTGGACTTTATTTAAAGTGAAAAAAGGAGGAGAAGAAGAAGACCGAGGAGGAAAACTGTCTTAGCATCTGGTTAATTTACCAGCCGCATTTCAAAACTACAAGATCACTCACACACTTTTACACAGCAGACATGCTCGAAATGAGTTTAAATAAATAGAATTTAATGAATTTCAATTAATTGATTTGTTTATACTAATCGCCAGGCTTTTATGGACTCTAACTCCTTTTCTTCGCCTCCGGACAATATAGAATAGAGTGCAGAGTTGGCCACAATGCAAGCTATTGCTTATGTCGTTAATTGATCGAGTAATTGCACATTGTGCATTTTTAATAGCAAAAAATAATTCAATCCGGAAATCGGCTTCACTCAAACCCAATGTTGGTCTTGTCAATTTTGACCATCATTTCCTGGTTTTAATTATTGAAAAATTGTACTAGCTGTTGAAATAAGTGAAATTTTCAGAAAATGAAATCAATGTAAAAGCAATTGCAAAGAGCTAGGATTTTAATTATAATAATAGCCACGATTAGTAATGAAGTACTTTGCCAGAAGAGTGATAATATATCGAGATTGGCTAAATGCCTTTTCCTACAAATTTCATATTAAGCTTTGTGTAATTCCAGAACAAATTCACAAAATAAAAAATTTATTTTAATTAACTCATAACAAAATTTATGTTTTATTTTCAAAATGAACAAATTTTGTCATTTAAATTGTATTTTATGCATTTTAGTTACATAAAATCGATATGAAGGAATTAAAATTTCTTTTGTCAAAGCTGTTTTTATACCACACAAGCTTTAAAGAATTTGTTAACCAATAGTATTTGTTCTTTATTGTTTAAGTGTGCCCTACATAAAAGAAATCCAACAAATTTATATAAAAGTCGGTTTTGTTGTGCATGGTTTAACTGTATTTGTGGAAGATTTCACAATAAAACGGATTATTTCTAAATAAAACGTGTTAAAGGAGATGCACATATCGGATTTCTCTTTCAGACAAAACATGACGGATTGCTTCAATTAAAATTTAACGAATTAATTGAAAGATCAACGTGATATCTCCTATGTATGAGTAAGAGAAACAAGATATAGTTCTCTTTCTCTTCGTGAAATTAGAAAAGTAAAAATAAAACAATGTGAGGGAGACAACAAATTTAAAAAAATGTTCTTTTTTAATTTTTGTGTTAATTTATTTAAAAATTCATAAAATTTTGTATAAAACACGATCGATAAGCAATGTCAAACACATGAACCCTAATTACTGAAATACAGAAAATCCAATTCTGAACTCTCGGATTCAACTAAAGATTGTTGCAACAATCGTCTCGAATTTCCCTGGAATTAAATTTGACACACCAATTGCAGAGGAGAGGCTTGTCATCTGATGGCTCACGTTTCCTTGGCACTGTTCTGACAATATTTCCTTAAAAGTTACAGAAACTGTTTTGATACATTCTGTCAAATTCGACTTGGTCTTTAATTGGTGAAAATGAGGGGGAGGAGAGACAGAGTGAGAGTGCGAAGTAAAAGAAGACGATGTGGAGGAGGAGGAGGAAGGTGGAAATTGAGGAGCGCTTTGTTGTTTGCATTTCGAACGGGCGCTATTTCATTTCACAAAGAATACATTATTTTTAGAAGTTCAAAGACACATTGGCCAATGGAATCGAATATGGGCTCTAGGAACATTATCGTTAAATTGACGATTACCATAAAACATTACAAATTCGAAACGGTTCAAGTACCTTTCGACTGGAATGGCTTTCGTTTCCTCCTCCTCTAATCTATCTATCCGTCGAAGAAGGCAAAGGGAAGGAAGTGGAGACCTGCTTAATTGAAACAATTTACGGAATGTCTTCTTCTTCCGATTTGGAATGGCATCGAACAGAGAAAATTATTGTTGGTCAACAAGAATGGAATTGACTTTCTGGAAAATGGTCTCTCAATATTAATTTTCATTTTTTTTCCAGGAAATTTTAAAATAATAATACTCAAACAGATTCAAATCTTCTCTTAAATACGTTCCATTATTTTTTTAAATTGAAAACTATCTTCGATTTTATTTTTCAACAATTGAACTAGAAGAATTGCAGAAACTATCGTATGTTCTTTAATCGGAAACTGTTATTTTCTTATTCGTATTATTTAGGCACTCCAGCTCGTTTTAAAACCAAATTATGGAATTTAATCAATTGGTATTGCAAAAAACAGTTACAATGTCCTAAAATACTCCTTTTACTGTTACAAAATCCTTCTTTTTCTCTTCCAAAACGAACGACAAAGGGCATCTGCTGGAAAAGAGGGACTCATTCACTCACCATGTGTTCCTCCTGGTGAGCCAGCAGAGACAGTTCAAAGATGGTTTAGGTTTAATTTTGGGACAGAGAGAGAGAGCGGTTAGAAAAGGTATTGAGTCGAGTCGAGCGCTCTGGGCTGAGACACTACTTGGAAGCACACATGTTACATGTTATTCTGTTTGTTTGAAAAGATTTTAATATAATTATCGTGAATGTAAATAAGTCACCCATAAAATCCGTAAATCAGAGACCCAACTGACTCACTGCACATTGGCCTCGAAAGTGAGTTAATTGAAAACGTGTTCTTCAGCAAGGAATTTTGTTGGAAAATTGTTTTTTTAAAAAATTATTTGAAGAGTTGGTTTATGGCAAATAAGGTTATATTTTATTAAACTTTTGGAAGCCATTTAAAACAAAACATTTTTTTAAAATATTTCAACACTTACAAAATTAGGTTTTTTTCCGGATTTTCACTTAAAAACGTGTCAAATCGATTTCAGTAACAATATTTATCATTACTAATGAAACAAAATGTATGATTTTTTAGCCAATTTTTCTTTTGTTTTTTTACTTTGATTTGAATTTCGCCTACTATGATTGGTTTGTAATTAAAGCACTTCACTCGGAATTGAAAAACAAAATATTTTTATTTTCAATTTCTTCTTCAAAATGACCAGTAAATATTTTGGTGTTGTTTTAAAGACCTTTTCTGATGGTTTCTGATCTCCTCCAGGAGCATTATTTAATTTATTCTATTGTATTTTATGTAAATAGTCCCCCAGTTCAGGCTAATGTGGGCTCTGAACTCTCGATCATTTCCTAATTCAATTAGCCGATGAAGAAGATTGATTGTCTGCGAATCCGATTGACGAGAACTGGATGCTGGTTTTTGCCGCTGCCCTCTTTTGCATTAGAAAGAGGCTGATGCTCTGTCTGCAATTATGGAAATTTGCCTGGATCTCTGGTGCTGCAGAACATGTGCTTTGCAGATGATCTCCCTTTTCTCCATGGTCAGATGGCAGAAGAAGCGACTTTATTTTTACTATCTTCCGTTGTTTTGTTTTTGTCAAAAGGAGGCAAAAAGATGGCCCATTAAATTAGGAATTTGGAATTCAAAGTCTGGCTGGAAACGAAGACGCCCGCTCAGATTTCTCTTAACCCTCAAGTGGCACAATTCTGTTTTAAGGAACTTTTTCGAAAATTTTAGGGTTTTCTTCTAGTTTTATAATTAGTTTTCTATGTTTAGTTTCAATAATCCACAAAACCAATTTTATTTATGTAAATCTGTAAAAGTTTCCTAATAATTAAATGACAATAATCAGTTTCTAATTGAATAAATTTAAAATTATTCAATTTCAAAACATTTCACTGTTAAAAACATTATTATGAAAATAAGAATTATACAATTTAAACCGTTGAATAATACTTATTTATAGAAGGAGGTCGATAAAAGAAGGTATTATTAGACACAAAGGTAATTTAAAGTCACAAGCGTAACGAGTGATTTAAAGAAGGTCCGAGTGTTTAATAATGCTTATTGATGATATTTTATAACAAATTTAATGCATTTTAAAATAAATTAACACAAAACTCTTCAAAATTCTTATTTTTTGCAGAAATATATGTTTTGCACGAGTATAATCTCTATACGTGCCTTTGTTGCTTTTAAACATATCTGTCGTCATGTTAGAAAAGGATATATCATTCCTAAATTAAAAATAAATCAAATGGCACAATTCTGTTTTAAGAAATTTTTTCTAAAATTTGAAGATATACTTTTAATTTTAAAATTATATTCAATTTTTAATTTTATTTAAAAAAAACTCAATTTAGTTTTATGTAATCTTGATTTTTTTTCTAATTATTAAATGTTTAAAATCTATTACTAATCAACGTCGTTGAATATAATAAGTCATACCAATTGTTGCTGTAGTTGTAATACGTCATTCCCTTCTGTAAAACTTTATTTCGGTGAGCTAGATTTAAGAAAATAGCTTTAAATTGAGTGAAATAAGACTTCTAAAGTAATTAGGTTCGTGTAATAGATATCTAACATAATATTATTGTGTTAAAATGGTTAAACAAAGTTGTTTTGCGCCGAAATGTGGAAATAATCGCAAAAAATCTACTGGCTTTTTTCATTAAAAAATAAAGAAATGATGTACATTTCTTAAAGTAAGGAGTATAGTTAACAAAATAAACAAGCGCAGTGACCATTTGAATTAGACTAACACAAGTAAACGACTGATAATTCAAACCTCTTAATAATTCAATGTTATCAGTTCTGATTTTTCGAACTACATAAATCAATATAATTTTATGTTCTCGGTAAATTGAACGAAAAAAAACCATTATTTATATTATATAAATATTATTATATTATATCGTTTAATAAAAATCATAATGTAAAAATATAATCTTGGAAAAAATTAAATATGACATCATGAATTATATCAATTTTATAAAAAAAAGAAATCTTTCATTGAGGTCACATTTCAATAATAAAAAACACTCTTGTGATATAAAAACAACATGACAAAAAAAATATTAGTACAATAATATAAATTTAATGAAACTAAAATACATAAACTATACTTTTTGTTGTATTTTATATAAAAGATGTCGAAATTGCAATTTTAATACTTTTATGTAGAAAATTTCCACAAAAATCCTGTGTTTTCAGGTATTTTTATTTCTTATTTTCTTATTGAAATATTTGTATTGTTTTTTTTTGTAATCAAAATTAGTTTTATTCAAGGACAATATTCAGCCAGTAGAGGGTTAAGCAGGCAGACAGCCATTTAAATTTTAGAAGATAGGTTTCGTCTGGTTCCCACCAAAAATCAAAAATAAGGCACAAGAATTGGCTTCAGTTTTTGCCAAATGTTTACAAGATTATTTTTGAATCTTTTTTATATAAAAGCCCATAAATACTGAATTTGAGAGGCCTTAACCGAATTCAAATACCTGCCTCTGTTTACATTGAATTAAGTAGGCCGATGAAATTACCTGAACTATTAAATGAGAAATTTGTAAATAAATTCTACATTTTATCAGCCTGTTTATCAATTACGGGCAATGATTTGTTATTTTTATAATAACAATTAGACCTCATTGTTTTATTACCATGACGTAGATCAATACAATAAAATTCTAAATTTAAATTTGAAACGATTTAACGAGAAATTTATTGGGAATTTAGTTCAAAATCGAAGAAATCTTAATTTATTAGACTAATTTTTAAAATATTCTATTTGATTACCATTTCATTTAAAGAAAATAACGCAATTCTAGGTAAAAACAATAAATTTAAATTCTGTTTGTCAGTTCTTCAAACAATATTTAATCAAGAAATTTAGTGTGGAATTTAACACACCTTTGTGTAAAGGTGAAATTTCCTACAAAGGCAATAATTAACATTTTCCTTATTTGTTGTCGTTAATAAACAGAAAAACATTGAATCATAAAATTCTGTAAGAGGTAAATTGTCATTGTAATTCCAAAAGTGGATAAACAATTCTTGGATTTCAATATTTATCCAATCATGTTCTTTTAATTTTAATTCAAATATTATTTTAACAGTTTTTATCGATTACTTCATTGATCTTTCGAAAAAATTAAATAAATCAAGATTTTAATACAAATTAAAAGATCTTATCGCCGTTGATTAATCAATTTTCAATTTGAGTTCGAAAGAAAGCAATATTGATTATAATTATAATAAAATATAATAATAGTCGTACAGTACAAATGATGCTAAAAGTATTGGAAATATGCTAGAATTAATGGAATTTAATGAATGTTCACTGGAAAATATGATAACTACTATTATTTTTTCAAAAATATTTACAAAAAATAATATCTCCGGCCTCAACTGTCGAACAACTACTACAGTCAATACTATTTGTCCGAATTGAGAGAGGTTTTCAAAACTTGGGTAGAGTGCATAAATTCGAAGAGATAAACTGGATTTTTCTAATACTAGTAATTTGCTGCTATTCATTGAATGGATACAGATGAAAGTTGTGAAAGTGATGGTCTTCTTCGTAGTATGTGCGTTCTATTTGGTAGCAAAAACCTGTCAATAAGTGGTCTCTATGTATTTCCTGTTAGGTGCTATTAATTGACTACTAATACACTGCAAACAAATAGTCATGGAAAGTCTAACATCCGATGGTTGAGGTTGAGACTACCCCCAGTTCCATACCGGATTGTTGTGGAAAATATTATTTATATATCATCTGTTCATGGTGCTTGTTATATCGGTTCCATTCAATTATTTAAATACTTTATACGTGTCAATAGATGTATAATGGTCAACCATACGCCTCTCCACGTAATTTGTCCTAGCTATCCATGCCTAACACCATTTCTACTCTAAATAACTTGTTGCCATCGACATAGTAATTTCTTAAATGATCTGAGGAGCCTTTGGTTCGGAGAGGATAGCATTGTTATTAGACCCGCCACACAGTATTACACACTAGGGTAGTAAAGGTATCGTACTTTACAAAATAGGTTTAATGTTAATAGTAGAGTGAGGGTGTTTACTCATTGCACTGATAATCCTTTATTGCAATTGTATGATCTACACTTCAGCATTCGAAAATTTTCCAATACTTGCTATTAATTACTAAAAAGCCGATTGGTAAAAGAGTAAAAGTGTGTTATTATGACATTGTTAATATGTTATGTTTTGTTATGTTGGGTTGAGCTTTTGAGCCACACTCGGGATCTATAGCTCACAAACATACAAGGAGTTTCTCTATAATCGATTATTGGTCTTACGGCTTCGATTATTAATCTCCCTACCGTGGCTTGCCTCCATCATTCGTCCACTGAAGGGAAATATTCCGGATCGAGGTTAAGTAGAGTGTTGTAAGAGTCGCTCTATTAGTCTGGGTTCCAATTGGTTTGTTATAGGATAGGTTTAGGATTTAACCGTTATTAATCCTTAGAGTGCAAGGTTGACGCCTATACAATCCTCCTCGTGGTCGGACTGGATAGTGTTAGTCCTTATTCCCTACGTTTTCGATTTTTTTTAAATATATTTTGATGGTGGTTTCAGGGTATTTAATTGATATTAGTTTATTGTTGTTAATATATGAAAACAAATTCTATTTTAAAATAAAACAATATAAAAATCGAAATTCTAAAAGCCTACTTATAACACCAGTATATTTTCGTTTAATTAAAAAATACACATAATTCGTGGTTATTATTTTTGGATTAGCTCTAATGACATTGTTAATATACAAAACAAATGATATTAATGAATTAAATCCAGATTAAGTTGAAGAAATATTAATAACCTGTTAATAACATCACAATATTTTCCTGCTTTATTTTCCATTCATTAATTCTGAATCGGATGCTGTTTATAAAGAAAGCAGACACTTTTTCAATTGAAGGATGTTACAATTAAGTAGTAATAATAATAGTCCCATTTCCACATAGATCTTTTATCGCTATTGATATAATTACGAATGCAAAACACACAAGTTCAATCCCCTAATGAAAATGAATTGTATTCTGCCAGTTTTTGTCTTCTTTCCTCCATTATGTTGTTGGCTGAACATGAATCAACTCCTTATTTTTACAATTAATCCATTGTTCGATCAATAAATGATCTCTTTGCGACACGATGATCATCAACATAAAAGATGATTGGCGGCAGACGGCTAGAATCTAATTTGCAGAGAGCGGGCGCGCACATTTGTATTCAATTTGCACACACGTGAAATAAAGTATGTATTTTAATACACGATCTTAAAGAGTTGATTTACGGAACATTTCACGTTGAAGCACAGCAAAACCCTTGAAATGAACATTTTAATCGTTTAATCGTTAAAAATAGCTCACATTTCCGTTTCCATTTCGGCTCCTCTCACTCTTGAGATGCGAAATTCGGATACAGCATCATCATCATCATTGGCGGCTGCTTTTCATTTAAGAGGTTTTTCGCAATTCACTTTCTTGGTTTTTTTTTGCGTGTGAGTTCTTCTCGCGGGGATGATGGAGAAAAAACGCGCGCTCGCTCTCATTCGATTTATTATTTGTTTATTGGAAAAATACATTGAATCGCTTTTCCAATAAGCCAGGCTTCTGTGCGCGCAATTTTATTTTTAACATAATTGTTTTTCACCATTTTCATAAAATGCCCCTGATTGCGAATATAGTGAATTCTCGTACGCAGAACTTGGAATTGTTCGTGTGTTCAGTATCGAGCACTTTCGTCTAATTTTAAACGGAAAGTGAGCGATTTCCCCAGAAATATTCCACAATCCTCGCGTCATCACGAGGTCCTAAACAGAGTATTGTTTGCGTTAAAACAATTGAATGGGATTATTGACGGTTTGCCAATGAGTTGCCAATCGGAAAACCATTAGCCAGTCCCGTCCGTTGCTTCAGTGCTGCTGTCAGACAACCGAAAACAAATGGTCAATCCGAGATTGGCATTTCGACAGCCTTAGGATTAGTTTTTTTTCATAATTAAATGAATTAGTACAAGATCCTCTAAAAATATCCTAATTCCAAAACTTAGAATTTCTTTGAAATAATTCCTAACTAATTAGGTGACGAATACTTTATGCAATTATCACTTTCAGTATGTTCAAATCAATTTTTGCACTCCCGTATCGAAACATACACTTTTCGATATCCATTTGAGCTTCGTAATGTTTCACTTTATGTCACTCAGTGAAAATTTCGAATTTTATTTCACTAGTGAAAAAAATGTCATAAACTATCCAACAAATTTGTCTCAAAGTCAAAATTTCGTCGCCATTGTTGCCCTTAAACTACACAAAATATTGGTCTCGGCTATGCCATAGGACCATGATTATGTTGCAAATTAATTAACTTTCACTGCTTTTAAATTTTAATATTTACCGTTTCAACAGCCATCTGCATATTGTTTGGCTATTTTTGTTCGATTTTTGGCAATATCAGAGATAAATCTGGTTAACTGTGATTTAAGTAAAGTATAGTAATAGCCTTATATTGCTTTTATTAGAAATTAATTTCATATAAATCAAATAGGCATTTGTCGTATGACCAAGTAGTTAAGAGGAATTCCAACCGTTAACGGTAACTTTACAAGTTAAGATTTCAATTGAAACATTTGTGAAACATATCAATTTTTAAATGTTCCTTGTAAATGATGAAATTTAATGTGAAATTGTTAAAATTTCAGTGCTCCTTAGTGAAGTGCAAAAAACGTTATGTCCTGCTCGGGTGTAAAATCATGTTTTTTAACCCGGAAACGATGAAACACTCGATTGTTACTAAAAACAGTGGACTTTACACCCTTGTATCACAAATAACAATTCTCGTACTAGTGATCAAAAGTGCTAATTTATATTATATTTTTCCCTTTCCCTACCATACGTTCTCTGATAATATTAAATTACCATTAAACTATTCTTCAGTATATTTTGAAGAGCATTGAATTATAAGATTTTAAAGTTCATTTTTTAATTCCAGTTCTTTTTACTTATTAATAAAATATTTAACTTTACACCGCTGTAACATAAATTACTAAAATTCGATCACACTTTTATACATTTTTGTTGCATAAAATTGATATTATGACACTAAAATTTGTTCTGTCAAAGACGTTTTTATAGCACAAGTGCTTTTTCTTTATTACTCAAGAGAAACAAGTTATAGCTTTCTCCATCTTCCCATGGAATTAGAAAAGTAAAGAAAAACCTTTTCACGGAGATAACAAATTTTAAACAAATTTGATTTTAAGATAACGCATTTTCTTTTTTAATTTTTGTGTTAATTTATTTTAAAATGCATAAAATGTTGTATAAAATTCGATCGGTAAACATGGTTTAACACACGCTCTATCTTTGCACCGTTCGTTACGTTTGTTACTTTAAAAGACCCTAGTGTTTAATAATGCCTTATTATATATTGACCTAGTTTTATAAATAACTATTGCAATTTTATGACTTATTGATCTTAACTTAGATTCAAGATTGAAAATTAATTACCTTCATTTTCCATTACCTCTTTTCAGTTAATAATTTGTCAATACATCACAAGGTTCCAGCATTTTCCAGAGTAGTACTTAACTGTTTAGCGCCGAAGACGTCGACGCCAGAATGGTTCAAAAATTCGGACAGAATTCCAGCTTCATCGACGAGGAAAGGCAATGTGTAAGTGATCTCTTAGCCTTTGGTAATTCTTTTTTTTCCTCAATTTTTAATTACGCCCGCTTTTATGATCCTGGCACAGGCTGAAATTTGAGAGGATCAAGAAGGCTGATAGCGCTATTTATACGTGCAAATCCAAGGCGTTCACATCAAAAGTGACCATCACTGTCATTCCCCGAAAAGAAGATCGCCACGAAGCGGGTAAGAATTCCACATGTTCAGTAAATTACTTGAAATTCGGCCGTAAAATTCAATACGGGTCTTGAAATTCCTTTCGAAGAAAAGTAACGCGATTTTGTAATCGTTCTCTTGTTATTATTCTCGTTTTTTATTGTTCTTTAATGAGATAATATAATATTCATGAAATTTAATCCCATTTGTAAATTAAGAAAGGTACATAAGATTTTTTTGGTGCAAAATTCCTATAAATCTCGAAATTTGTTTATAGGCTTTAGTTTCTGTTTGATGACGTCAAATGTAATGTAACCCAAATTCTATTTTCAGTGCTAAATTTCTTAAAATATTTCAACTTTTGATTTAAAATGAAGCACTTCAACAATCGTTTCGTTATAAGTCATCGTAATAATATCATAAAACGAGGTCGATAAACGACTCATTAAACACTAGAGACCCTTAAAGTCTCAAATATGTCAATAATGTTTGTCAAACGTATTTAATACAAAAGTATACAAACAAATTATCACCAAAATTTATTATTTATTTTCGCTCAGCAAATTGAAAACAAAAATGAATCGATTAAGCGAAAAATATAAAATTTTCGTTAACTTTTAAATATCAGTTATTACAATAAAAGCTTGGAAATGAAACTGTTTTATGCATTTTTGATACTTATTATTGATATTAAGGCACTAAAATTTGTACTGTCAATGTCGTTTTTATAGCACAAGTGCTCTAAAGCACTAATATTGAACCTCTCTACGAATTACGACTCCGAAAATGTTTCTCGGCTAAAATAAATTTTAAATGATTTTGTTAGATTTTTGTGTAAATTTATTTTATACAATTCTACTATAAAATGTTTAAATTTTAGTAGCCACAATGCTTCCTCTAAAAATTGTATCATAATCGTATAGTGTTGAATAAAGTATAATAATAAATATATATAAATAAATAAATACCCGCAGACAATTACAAATCGTGTAAATACAGGGTGTTAACCTTCCTCTTTCCAATTTGAAATTTGAACTTTGACAAGTAAGGACGTTCTATGTATAAATTTTATATGAATACCTGCCGTATGGGTATGGGGAAATTAGTTGCAATGGATAAGTTCAGTGAAGAAGACCGTTTACTGTGCGTAGAGCTCGTTATTAAAAACAGAGATTCAGCCACTTTGGCGAGGCGTGAATTCTGCAAGATACGTGGTTTGAAGAACGGTCGCAAGTGCCCATCGCTACGGTTCACTCGATATTGGGCGAAGAAGTTCAAGGAGACCGGTTCTGCTAAGCGACAAGAAGTTCCGCCGAGGGAGAAACCCCCAGGACACCTGAGAAGATCGACGCCGCTGCCAATATTCTNCAAGATACGTGGTTTGAAGAACGGTCGCAAGTGCCCATCGCTACGGTTCACTCGATATTGGGCGAAGAAGTTCAAGGAGACCGGTTCTGCTAAGCGACAAGAAGTTCCGCCGAGGGAGA
>JXOV01006787.1:0-10956 GCA_001014945.1 Clogmia albipunctata
ACCTAACTGAATTGCACAAAATTATTTTGTTTCTATTTTCAAACAAAAATACGTTAAACCATGGAGAAATTTTTACCGGACTAATTGGATCACACGTTATTGCAAAGCAACCTACATCATAAACGATTCAATAAGATGTGATTTGCCCCTTAAATCACAAAAACGATTTTAGGACCTTCTGATTATCTCTATTGAGGTGATCCCGCACTTTGACCTGAAGATCTATTGTGCTCAACCTTCTGATTAGGATGATAGTGTTAAATACAGCAGACACCCATGAATGATTGCTATTTCTCAATTCGACTTTCTCTGTTAGACGTTACATCATTCAAGTTATTAAAGATTTTGTAATTGTGTATTTATACTAAATGTTATAATTGCACATTGTGGAATGTGGACATACATTTGCTTTTTCAGAAGTTGAATATCCTCAGCTCATTGTTAAGGTTGTAGATGTGTTAACTAATTTTGGGAATTAATCACTAACAAATTATTTAATTACCACAAATACTAATATATTTACAAAAGATAAAAACTAAAATTAAACATAAGTACATGAATTCATCAATAGCCTGTAGGTCAAATCATTATGTAAATTTAGTCAGTTTTTATACGATTCAAATATTTAAAAGTTATTCAACCGATAACCTTATAAGAAGACTTCAATCCACAAAGTAATAAAAACGACCATTCGAATAGAACGAAGCGAAAACAAAGTCTAGTGGAATAAATTCGACACGGATTTTATCATCAAAACCGAATTTTCTCAATTGGCGGTATCTCGCCAGGTTTTGCACCCTGGGCCAGAGAGAAGAAACACCTTATCAGAGCGCTGGCAGACGCTAATATTTTTGTTTGGCGCTGTGGACTGATTCTGGCAGCAATGCCACAAACGATAAGGTATTATTTGCCACCTAGACAACAGCTCAGCTCACCTCCGACATGCAGGATGCTTCTACCCTCCTTCTACTCCCACTCCTCCTCATTCTTCCCAATTTTCCGTCCTTATTGGAATGTTCAAACAATGAAAAATACGCTGACATTATTAAAAACATATCTCTTCTTCTCCACAGAAACACACAAAACAAAAACGGCAAAAGGAACAAGCAGACCGGGACAGGAGCAGGAGCTGGAACAGCACCAAATCCGAAACAATAATGTCTTTCGGATGACAGCGTAATATTGTTCACGATTAAATTGTCGGGGGAGCAATAAAACGAGATGGATCTGATTCCCGTGAAACACTATCTGCTCCCTCCTCTGTCAGCTTTAGCTTTGTTCCTCTGCTTTACTACCAACAACGCCACACAGTTGTTTACAATCATCCTTCAGCCAAGGTCAGTTTACCACCAATGTTAAATACAATCTATTTAACAAGGTTTTTTAAAAATCAGCAAAATTAATCAGTGCATGAAATTTTAAAAGAGTTCTAATACTTAAAATTTTACCTAAATAATACTCAGCATTTATTTATAATTCTTCTACATATTATGTACCAATATTTTGTAAATAACAATCAATTTCCCATACAATATGAAATTAACCATAATATTTTAATTACAATTAAAATAAAAGCTTTTCGAACAATTTCAGTAAACATTCCGCAAGGGAGGGACCAGAACCAACCCAACCATTCCTTCTACATAAAAACAAAGTGACAGAAGAAACCAACAAATACTGGGATAATACGAGTATACCCAAACTTCGAAAATTCACACTACATCTTAAAATGCATGACAAATACAGACAATTTTTTTGTCACAATTTAAAGAAAAAACAACCTATATGTAGTCACGCAAATACTTACATGACACAAGACTATCTACAAACATTAGAACTTCACAAAGACGGAATGTGCAGATACTGCAATCCGGATACCGAAACCTGGGAGCATATACTTATAGATTGCCCAGTGTCCAAGAAACATAGTCATTCACGAACAAATAGCGATTAGCGACCATCCAAATACCAAGCCTAATACGCTTTGTGAAAGCAATTGGACTTTAGGATATAATTAAGATCGATAATTGATCAGAACAAATTATTAGTGGTACAATAGACTTAAGGTCGTAGACGTAGTGCAACATCACACTACGTCTACGACCTTAGGTCTACTCCCTACTCACAACAAGAACAATTTAACGAAAATTTAAAATTGTGGGGTAGTTTTAAAAAAACAACCATTAAAATATTTATTATTTTTACTGATATAATTTGAAGATAAAGTAATAAAAATTGTTATTATGCATTTAAGTTACATAAAATTGATATTATGACACTAAAATTTATTCCGTCAAAGTCGTTTTACTCGTTTAGATATTTTAAAGAATTCTTTAAAATACTAACTTTTATTTAAATTCAGTGATCGGTGCAATAAAATTATACGAAACTTGAAACAAAATTGCAAAACAGGTAAACTGGCATATTTTAATTTATTTTTTATTTAGTGATGTTCTCTCGTTTTCCCACATTACGAAAGATATATTTATAAGCAAATAATACAGGAGTAGAAATTTTATTAGTGTGGAACAGAGCAACAAAAATTCAAAGCATTTTTAAGATTTTATGTTAATTTATTTTAAAATGCATAAATCAATCACTTTAAATGACTTTTGTATTTAATAATGCCTTTTCTTTTCGACCTATTTGTATAAATAACTATTATGATTTTCAATAGTTGATATATTCAAAAATATTGTATTTTTGTTTAGATTATGGCTAGGAAAATGTACGTTTATATCAATTTCTTCTAATATTCATCAATTCATTTGAACATGTCTTGATAAGCAAAATTACTCAATAAATCGGTACTAATAAAAATTAAGATTTTTATTTTAATTAATGCTTTTATGTTATTTGAGTCGTTACAATGAAATAACAACATTATCGACAAACTCAATAGCAACACTTTTTACACAAAAACAACATTAAATAAGAACAATCTGTAAAACAATCCCATTTTCCACGAAAGAAAATTATTTTCCTTTAAATAAATTTATGGAAAAAACCTTTGGTAATTTGTATTCCAAGAAAGTATTTTTGATAAAAAGGATTCTTAATTTTTATTAAATTATTAGCAAATTAGATTGAGATCCTAAAAATCCTTTAGGCATATAAATATTTATCTAATGCTTCTTCACAAAATTTCCCGAGAAAAAACCAATATTTACAAATTTTTAAGCAACTGGAAAAGTTGAAAGGTTTTCAGCTAAGAATATTAAAAAATATTTTAAATAGATTTTGATTTTAAAACTTTTTAGTTTATTTGGCAAAAATATTAAATTATAATTATTTATAACTATCAATACAATATCTGGAATAAATTTGATCCTATCAGCTATATTTCCCTGAATTAATAACTATGCTCATATGAAATGGAGAATAAAGTGAGACGTAGTATAATATATTCATTACAATTTTAAACATAGTTTGTACCCAACTATCGGTCCCCAGAAACTGCTTAAAACAGTGTGAAATTAATCCGACACGTTTCAGAATAATATAAATAAAGAAGAAAGTTTCGTAGAACGGTTTCAGAAAAGGCTCCATTTTCAACGCAATTTGACGAAAATCAAAAACAATTCCTGGAATAAAGGATATATGAAATTAATCGGTAATACACTTGATTTTTTCCACGAATCCATTCGATACGCCTTTCCTCGACTGAAGAGGAGTCCTTTGTGGCGTGCTTAACTCATGTCGACATGGGAAAAAAGAAGGCTCAATTACCATTAAAATTAGAGAAAAGGGGAGCAAAAAAAGAAAGCCAAAAAGGGGGAAAGAATTGGGTTATAAACAAGTTGATAAATAGAAGGTTGACAATTTAACGATCGGACGAGACTGGTCGATCTCTTCATCTCTTTTGGGGCAGCAGTTGGGACAATTGGTGCTTAATTCCTCGGAGCAATCACAAGTCCCATCGTCGTTTTATTCCGAAAATGGAACCCGTGTGTCATCTTTATTTCAGATGGTTTGACCCGCGCCAAAACTCTTTGTTCTCTCCCTCGGCCAGAGATAATGAGACAACGGGCGATTATTTTTAATACCGAATCCAATTGCCCGACCCTTTTCCCATCCACTCCCCCATTACGGGTTCTTATTTTTATTCTCCTTAGGGTTGGTATCGCTTAATATTGTATATGATTATTATAATTCTGATTCATAAATATGTTTCAAATATTTACGATATTTGAAATTAATAATACAATTCTATTTGTTCTACTGTAAAATATCTCCTTAATTCAGAGTAATCTTTAAAATAATATTAGTTTTTCTTTTCTAATTATTATGGTGTCGATTATAGTTTTATGGTTACTATTTTCAATATATAAAGTTATCTTTATGAATTTAAATCATTATTTAATTTTAAAAAATAAATGAAATATTTCAAAATTTCGCATTTAAAATATAAAATAATATTATAACACTGGTAACATTAAAATTCATTTATTAATTTGATATCAGAAAATACTATACTATAGACCAAAAGAACCCAATCTTTTTCAAATCGCAGCGCCCTTACACAAGTTTAGTTTTGCCACGGCCCCCTTACATAGGCGCGGCGCACAGTTTGAGAACCTCTCCTGTAGACTACAAATAATTAAAAGGATTGTGTTCTATAATCATTCGAACTGTAAATTAAATTTGTGAATCATAAAAATATTTTGTTAGCTTTTAAAAGTCTCATTAATTGAATCAGTAATGCCAAAATTTGGTATTGAATTCCGTAAATCCACAAATACAACTGAACCACACACAAAGAATTTGTTTTACAGAGGTCACACTTTAATAATAAAGAAAAACCACAAGTGCTTTAAGAATTTTTAAAAGTTAATAAAAAACATTTGCTTTTAAAGCATTTATAAAGCATAACATCCCCGGCTTCAAATGTCGAACAACCACTGTCGGCAACACTATTTGTTCAGCCAGGTTTTCAAAACATGAATGGAGTGCATAGAATCGATAAGATAAACTTGATCTTTCTATAATACAAATAATCTGCAGCTATTCAATGAACGGATACAGATGAATGTAATATTTTTATTATGAAATTCAATTTTTGAATTGTTATTTAAATGGGACAGTTTCCAAAGTAAGTGTAAAATTAATTTTCCCAATAGTGTAAACTATCTTTTTAGCTATAATTTAATCGTAATCTTTCCATCTCTATAAAATGTCCATACTAACTTTCTTACTTTTTAAACAAATTAATCAGGCGCAGAAAGTAAGTGACTTGTTGTCGAACATACTTTTAACTTATTCTTGTTTTCTATACATAAATAAGGGCTTTAATCATTGACAGGCTTTTGCACTCAAACCTTCAATTTGTATAATTTGAGAAACTTTAAAATCAATATTACATAGTACACAGGTTTATTTCAGTTTTGTGGGGAATACGAGTATCAAGGGCTTCCAGTTCCTTTTAAGTTACTGGCTGTTTTGCATTTACCCAATTAAAGTGAATTCAAAGGGGTTACCAACCCTACTCTTGTCTATTTATTCAATTGGGAAGAACTGTGGAAATGCTAGAGCCACACGTAATGGCTCAGTTGGGCTCCACAATTTGGTTCCTTTGTCCAAGGGCTCTTTCTCGCTCTCTCTCTTTCGGTCCGTGGATGAATAAATAATTTAATGTTTCTTCTTGCACGCCACTCAATTACAAGTAACGATCGACCTTTCATCCCTCCTCCCCAGTGCCAGTCATAATCACCCATCAGCACCACATATGCGATATTTGAACTGGATGCTGGATGAAGCCCTCTCTCCATCTCTATCTCCATCAGCCATTCAGTCATTCATCCCGGAATGGATGGCGGCCAGTCTTTTGTTATTACGATTGCTGTTTTTTGTTGTAGTTTTTTGTGCTGTTTTTCTGTGTGTTATTATTATTACCCTGGTTCATTATCCGTCCATTCCCATTACACCATCAGAACGAGAATGATCCGCTCTTAAATTATTTAAAATGGGAACAGCACTATAAAACCCGAAGAAGGAAACCCATTGCCGAATTGCGACATCTGATAGTCAAATTTCAGTTATCAGAATATAATATTAAATCTTATTTGTATTACTATTATGCTAAATCTCAAAGATGTAATATCATTCTATTGTCATTTTCATTTGTTATCAATTTCATAATGTAAAGTTTATTAGGTTGGTTTTTAAAAAGAACTTAAAAATACAATATTTCGAATTTCAATTTGGTTTATAACACAAAAATTGATTTCTTTTAGTTTAAAGTTAATTTTATTATTAATATGGGATTTTCGCCAAAAATGTATTTCTTACTGAATAAAATAATCATTTAATTAACCCAGAAAGTGTACACATACTTAAGATACTAGGTTTAGTTAGTGTTAAATGAAATTTTAAAAATCATCTAAAAGCGAATTGTTTGTTTTGTATAGAATTGAAGTCAGCTATAGTTTAACAATCATGAACCTGTTGGTTGATGTTAAAAATCCCCATGTTCCTAACAGGGGGCCCTTTCCATATACTCCTCAATACTGTTCCTCAAGTTTACAACAACAACATACATGGCAAAACTGTTCCTTCCCTTCTAGTAAGAGAGATCGTCCCTATTTCTGGATATTTCAAAGACATCATTATTTTTAAGATATATTATTTTACTTTGGTAACACAAACGAAGAATGGATATAGTTAGAACACATTCTTATTATTTTCACTGGGAAAAATACAAAATAATTAAATGAATATGAGGTGGAATATAAATAAATACAGTGGGTAAACCAAATTTTGAAAACTACTTTTTTCACCTGAAAGTTATTTTTGCCACCAAATTAACACATCAATATTATCAAAACACTTCAATATATGGAAAACAAACCTTTAGTTTATGCGTCGATTATTAAAAACATAACATTTTCCAATTTTAAAAAAATTCCCAATTTCGTTGTTTTTCTTAAAAGCAACTTATTTTCCGCACATCAAATCACTTTACAACACTTTACTTGAAGATTCCATTGTGTATCTCTATTTGAAAAACTTGATATTTAACTTAAAATTGAAAAATTACTCGAATTATTTTTTGGAAAAATTCCAAAATTTATATATAGCGAAGTTATTAATGAAAGCCGTCACCATTTGAGTTTAGAATTGTTTTTCATGAACGTACAGAAACATGACCCAGTAACTGGATTTTTATTATATTTCTCACATATAAGATTATTTTTTTAATTAAAGAGTCTATTTATCAATTAATAAAAATTGGTGGTTTCAAAGCAATTTCTTTGCAGGATACAGAAAAAAATTAAATTTTCTACTTAAAATAATTATGTAAATAAATAGCTAGACCTATACTGCCCTCGTGTGCGGTGCTGAATGGCAAGTCGTATTACACTTATACCTTTTCCTATCCAAACGCTCCTCGGATTATTTATGAAACTACTATTAGAATAACAATAAGTTAGTTCAGGTCTGAATGACTGATAGGCGGGAGAGCTAAGGCGAATTACTTGGAGGGGCGTATGGCTGTCCACCATACACCTATTGACACGTTTTCGTACATCTGGACAATTATTTAATTAATATATTTTATATGTGAAGAAGGGCTATAAACCCCGAGCGGGTTCTGCATACACCAACTAATAACCAATGTAAATAAATATATGTATTTACAAAAATACTATTCCCCACCTTAAATATCGAACAGGCAAGTTTTCAAATTGGAAAAATGAAATTTGCTGCCATTCAAAAACCAGATACTGCTGAAAGTTATGCAAGGGCTAGTCTTTTCGCAGTATGTGTGTTCTGATTCGGTGGCAAAAACCTATCACAAAATATGCTCTATATAAAATCATCTGTTCATAGTGCATAACAAATAATGATTCATAGACATGATATTCAATTGTGAAGGAATGGCAAATTAATAGATAGTGCATTTGATAAAATAAAACCAATTAGTAAGACCCAGAATGGTAAAGGTGTCGACTAGAAAAAAATGAATAGTTATTCTATAGAAAAGAAAAAGGTTTGACATTTAACAGAAATATAATTTCAGATAAACAACCGTCAGTACATATCATAAGTAGAAGTTAGAAGTTCAAACAATTTTTTCTAAAAATCGACGAAATATGATAATTGCACGATTTTTATCATTTAGGTTTTAAATCGATTACTAAACAAAGTATATAGTCATATATTTCGGTGTTGTATTGTGATGAAAAGGAATCAAAACCAACTTTAATTTTTTTGATAAGTTTTTAAATCTACATTGTTGTAAGGTTTACTGTTTTAAAGTTATTACATGCATACCTTCCCCTATATAATAAATTGATTTATTTTTAGATGTGGCAACGAGGATAGGGCGAAAAATACCTAGAGATATGACCAAGCATATCGGGTTTTTGGAGAAGAGGAAGAAAAGATTCAACATCATCGTAAAAAATTATATCAAAACTCTAAACCAACAGTAACTCTTTGAAACGAAAGAAGAATTGGAGTGAACTGGATGAAGATGGTTCAGAAAAACCAAAATCAAACCTGGTACTGAATTTTGATATAAAATATTGAATGTGCGAAAAAAAGGCTCAAGAGGCAAATTGATTTATTTTAAAATTAAACCTTTTATTGGAAAACCATATATACCCCGTCACAATCTTAATATTAGCCTAAACCTATGAAAACACGTATAAATCAATATGTCCTGCAATAGATATGTTTAATAATTATAACAATATTTTGATTGGCAATCGAATCCTGAGTTAGATATTAAATTCTAATTATTCTTAAACCAACATTGTCAAAGAACTCATGACATATACGTAACATATAAATAACGAACAGACACAAATCAATAAAAATAAATACGAAACAGGAAAATAATTTAATAAACTTCGAATAAAAGCTAAAAATCACAATAAAGTTATTTCCATTCTAAGGCATGAAATGTAATAATAAAACTGTTATTATAAGTTAAGAATAAATCGAAACTTATAGGAGTAGGTATTATTTGTGATTTTAGTTATAAGAATGTAATTTTATTCGACATTTTTCTATTATAATAATGTTTTCCTGAACAATTTATTATAAATGGAAGTTGACGTCATTTAGTGGTAAACACATTCCGTTGGAGCGGAGAAAATAAATGCGCTAGTGGGAAATGTGGTGAAAGGATGAAGAAGCGGCGGCGATAAAATGACTCCCGAGATAATTGCACTTACAATTTTATTTACTTAAAACACTTGCTAATGTCGTTTCATTTCAGTCCGGTCCCTCTTCTAATGGTGTCCTCCCATCCCCTCTGACTCGTTCCTTTCAACCGTCGAAGATTAAACACGACAACCCTTCCAAATCGTGAAACTCCCTAAATCCAATTGATCGACTGCATAGTAAATTTTTAATT
Source organism: Clogmia albipunctata (assembly GCA_001014945.1). Classification (NCBI taxonomy): domain Eukaryota; kingdom Metazoa; phylum Arthropoda; class Insecta; order Diptera; family Psychodidae; genus Clogmia; species Clogmia albipunctata. The sequence continues at coordinate 9,365 of JXOV01006787.1, forward strand.
TAGTTCAAATTTCAATAATTTTAGACAAATATGTCTAAGCAATTCATTTATTTTCCATCTGTATTTGAGCAAAATAGTAGTTTTGCTTCAGACGAGTTCTAATGGAAATGGGCCATATATGCATTATGATTTCTTAAAACTGCGCTTATTAAAAATTCTTCAGTCTTTTTCTAGCCGCAATTCAATCAACATCAAACTGTCCGCGCTCGTTTAATTTGCACAAACCCATAACTTTTGACTTTTTTCAGAAACCATTAAGATATCCGGTCGATGTGATCGAGAAAATCGGCGACTGAAAGGGTAACTTATTCCGGGAAATTTCTTCGGATATACTCGTACTTAGGGTTAACTTTTGAGAGATGTCATACTTTTTGGAAGAAGGGCTTTAAATAATCAAATGAAAAGTGTAATAATTTGGAATGCTTTTAACTTTAAAGCCTAATTAATATAGCTAATTATCATATCAATACTTTTTGGTTATGGGAGTAAAAAAAATATATAACAAGATTGGGAAAGATGGTAATCAAGTCCTTTTACATGAGATACAATTTCTTTTCGGATGAAAACCGGCTGGCCGTTTTCGAGAGAAGAGTCCAACGCCGCATTCGGGGGAGTGTGTGAGGATGGTGTCTGGAGACGACGATACATTTTTGAACTGAATCAATTGTACAATAATACACCAATCGTCGTCTTCATAAAGTCGAGAAGACTGCAATGGACGGGGCATGTGGTTAGGATGACCCTGGAATCTACAGTAAAAAGGGTTTTATCGACGGTTCCTACAGAAACAAGAAGAAAAGGGCGCCCGCGGCTAAGATGGAGGAACAACGTGGATCAGGATCCGACTGAACTGAAAGTCCACAATTGGAAGTCCATGGCAGTAAACCGCGATTATTGGAGGCAGTCTGTCGAGGAGAGTTGTAGTGCCATTATGATGATGATGAAGGCGTTAGAGTTCACTTTCAGATTCAAAAAATTACATCTATCTTTGATCAACCCTAAATTAAAGGGAGTATGGCGTCTCTCCAAGTTTACCGTAACTAATAAATATTTGAAAAACACCAATGTATAAATGTTTAAAATACATTGAATATTGGTATGAATAGGTAATTTATAGGTATTTATAAATATGGAGTAATGAGAATAGTTTACTTTGGAGTATACGAGTATCAAAATATTAAATTTTTCCGATGGGTTACTATTAAGCATTGAAAAATACATATTCAAAAGATTAAACACCTATCTTTTTAAGGGTGAACCACATCGTATCATTTTTTTAAAAATTTATTATGATATGAATTATATTATGAATATACAAGCTGGACCCGGCAAACGTCGTCTTGCCAGCTTGTATTTTTTAAAGAAAATATAAATTCAGCTAAAGAAGCTAAAGAAATACTAAGCAATATAGGTTTGAGCCGAAGAAATTATAATTGAAAGGGGAATGAATCGTTTTAGGAAAAAAGCATCACACTACTATATATTCAATTTAATTTCTTTTTATTTTATTATGAAAGACTGAATAGATTAATCCTTAAGCGCAAAGGAGTGGACANGAAGCTAAAGAAATACTAAGCAATATAGGTTTGAGC
>JXOV01006793.1:0-12676 GCA_001014945.1 Clogmia albipunctata
GCCCATATATTTCTCTTCACCAAAGAATTGTTTGTATTTAGAGTATTTACCTGTTCCATCCAGCCGTGGTTCTATAAGCTCGCGATTAATTTCCAGTAATTTCCATTGCAACCAGCGGAATCATTTCATATTTCCGGTTTTTTCGAAGATATTTTTATTTTGACGCTATTTTAAAAACACACTTTTTGTCACCTGAAAATTAATTTTTAGATCAAAATAACATATCAACACGATTAGTACAATTATATCTTCAATTTATATAAATCAATATCTTTATTTTTTACGTAATTTACATAAAATTGAAACATTTTTCACTTATTGAAATTTCCACAATTTTCTTGTTTTTCTTCAGCGAAACNCACTTTTTGTCACCTGAAAATTAATTTTTAGATCAAAATAACATATCAACACGATTAGTACAATTATATCTTCAATTTATATAAATCAATATCTTTATTTTTTACGTAATTTACATAAAATTGAAACATTTTTCAATAATTTAAATTTCCACAGTTTACTTGTTTTTCTTCAGCGAAACACAATTTTCGTACAATAATTTCGTATATTAAAATGTTGAAGAACGAATTTGCAAACAAGAGCTAGTTTTATAAATTATTTCCATTTTTCTGATAATAAATTACAGCTCTCTTGTTGTTAACAATTAAAGTCGTCAAAATTCATTCCTGTTTGTGCCTTTGCTATATTCGCAGCAATCATGACAATGTTCGTACTATAAAAGCAATTATTCCGTATTTCCAAACTACAAATGCTTTTTGCTTCGTGCTTATGCTTTTGAGTATTGTTGACATTTATCGACATGCCCATATTCATTCTCTTCCCCTCCTCGTCATTCCAATTTATCGACCATTGACTAAAACCGCACAACGTTCTTGATCCACACACTTTTGTTTCCTCACTCATAAAATCCTCGATCTCCTTCACAATCTTCTCCCGCTCCTGATTAGAGTAAAACGGCTGGACTGACTTCTTAACTATCTCCGGATCCGTCATCTCACTCGTTCCCGGGGCCACATACCCTTTTTGTTCCAATCGGCAAGCCTACATCCCAACGTCAACTGTTCCGGATTCGGCTTATGAATGGAGACTTGCCTTTAAGGGTAGAATTGTGGTCGAGGCAGTTTTGTGGTACAATCGACGGCAGGAAAACGATGAATTCTCTTAAATTTTGTTGTAGAATGTTGAATGTCCAAGGGTAATTGCTCTTCCAGTAGAAAAAATACGTGTTATTTTTTCTTGAACAATTTATTACCCTATCTATGGCTTAGACTACAACAACTGAAANGCTGAAATTATAAATGATACATTAATATATTACTCCTAAATAATATTCAAAATACGTACAATTTAGTGGATTCAGCTAATTTCAACAAAATTTCGTTTCGAATTATAAAATGACGTGTCCTCTATTCCTTTTTTCTCAAATAACTGTACTTATTTATAATAACAGCAAAGCCTACTTAATTCATTTTATCAATTCAAAATAAATATTTTTAGCAGTGGCCATTATCACAGAGAAGGGTAAGCAAATCGTCGACGATTATGTGACCACAGTAATGGAGAAACGACTCCTCCTTGTGGAAACCCTTTAACGGCTGTAACAGATACAGACGTGTTGCCCGAAGTGGCTGTAATTTCTCTGCTTTCTAGCATGGCCTGTATCCATGAGTTGACGGATGTGTCGACATTTTTATTTTTAAGGGCATTTGAAATTGAATCATATCCAGTATTATCAAATGCACCCTCGATATTTAGAAAGGCTCTCAATACGATGTTTCCAATATCCGTGGTTTTCTCCACCTTTGAAGTTAGGTGATGTAGAGCCAGTTCTGTGGATTTGCCTTTTATATAAGCAAATTGGTATTTGTGCAGTGGGGCATAGAGAGCTATTTGTAAATGTCAATAACCTTCTCCATACTTTTTAGTAGAAAAGATGTTAAGCTAATTGGTAATTTTTGGGATGAACAAACATTCATCCTTCTCCAAGGCTCTGAGATGTAACTCCAGGTAAAACTGGCTCTGTTATTACACATTCGTCAATATACTCCATACCCTTCTGAAGAAGGATCGGGAAAATCCCACCACCGCCCGGTGATTTGAAGGGCTTGAAAGAANAATTTTTGGGATGAACAAACATTCATCCTTCTCCAAGGCTCTGAGATGTAACTCCAGGTAAAACTGGCTCTGTTATTACACATTCGTCAATATACTCCATACCCTTCTGAAGAAGGATCGGGAAAATCCCACCACCGCCCGGTGATTTGAAGGGCTTGAAAGAATGTACTCCCCATCTTACCTTGTCTGGGGTAAATCCAGATAGACTGTTTGCCCTACTTATGTTGAGATCGCAATTCGGAATCTGATCTCTGGTCCTCTCATTAAGAATGGATCCAGGGAAGTGAATCTGGAGAAGATGCTCCAGAGTGTCACTACGGCTCTTGGTAAGAACGCCATCAGACTTACACAGGAGACCTACACCATTTGAATGTTCCTTAGACAGTACCTTTTGGAGGCCAGCTGCATCGGGTGTTTCTTCAACACTTTCCAGTTCGTGTTCTTCACTTGCCTTCTTGAAGATGTTGAAGTACTCTCTTCAAATGGGGTGATTAGAGTCTCGTTGAGCGTCACAACTTCTACATCCCCAATGGAATGTATGGTTGTGGTTAGNGGTTAGTGCATCAGCTCTGGAGGCTAAAATGTTGCAGTATTCACTCCAATTTGTACGTCTTGGATTAAAACTTACCTTTTGGAGCTCCGAATTGCTAATTAAATCGGATAGGATATGGCGATGATCCACTATAGACGTTTCGTTCGATACATGCCAATTAAGCACATAGTTTGACATATAAGGACTTGATAGAGTGAGATCTAGCACCTCTTTTCTATTAGTTGTAATACATGTCGGTTTGTTACCTTTATTTAAGATATTAATCCTATATTCCAGTAAGTAATCTAAAAGGGACTCACCTCTAGAGTTGATATCGGTACTTCCCCAGACGGTGTGATGCGCATACTCTTCACATCCGATTAAGAATTGTAGGTTGTGTTCCTAGCAGTGTTCAATTAACATCTGGACCTCTGTTGGCGGAACGCTGCTCCTGTCTGCGTCAAAGTACGCAGAAGCAAACACACCGCCTTTGCGTGTTGGATGTTCGCTTGTAGAATTCTAAAGCTGTCCATCTTTGTTTGCCGAATTTGCAGCCTACCTCTGCAGTTGCGCTTTTCTAGGGCCCTTGTCCCTGTGTATTCTCTCCGTTTTTTCGAGTCGACCCGTTACGGTTGGAGTTTATTTTCTCTCTGGGAAGCTTGTTTTTGTCTGTCTGTAATGGTGGTCTCAGTTTAGGCGGTACAGTCACCGTCCCAGAGGGTCCTGCCTTGTCATCTTCGGTTGTTCTGCTGGGTTTTTAGGACTTTCTGCTCTGAACGCAAATTGTCCTGTTTACCCACAGGTTTGATTGCCCAAACTGGTAGGCGATCCGACCATTGTCGCGCTTCAGTCTCTCATATGATACATCATCAACGTTGAGAACTAGGTGCAGGTCCTTCCCCTCGGGTTTCCGTTGCAGGACTTTCCAACTCGTTGTGGAGAATCCGTTCTGAACAGATATCATTTTCAGAACTTTATCGTTGGTTGTGGTAAGGCTGTCTGGGGAAAAAGGCCCTAACAGTGTGGTTTTTGGGGAGGTCCCCTTCTTCCACAAGTGTCAAGTCTAAGTTGCTCTTCGCTCTAATCGCGTCGAACATCTTCTTCATCCAGCCAGCCGTAGTTGAGTTTGTGCAAGTGATGAGCACCCTACCACTTCTTGGCTGGATGCTCTCAAACTCTGGTTTGATAGCATTGTCCTCAGAATCCATCATGATCTCAAGAACGGCTTCTTTAATTAGCGTAAACTGCTCCGGTTTGAGCGGCTTATTTGCTAGATCAGTTGGGATGAAATCTAGTTTGACGCTGCCAAGCACAGCCTTGTAGGTTGGTCTTTTTGCGCATATATCCTCTCTTGTTTTGTCACTGTTCAGGGCTTTCTGGAAAACTTGTTTTTCTCTCCTGTTTAGATGGACAAAAGTGGTCTTTTGACCAAGTTCGAGGTTTTGAACTTCTTTGTCCGTGAGCCCCGAATTCTCTGAGCGAACGTGTCGTCATTGAGATCCAGATACCCGATGGCATCTTGTGATTCGATGGACTCTATTGGTGCAAACACCAGAGAGTCTAGGGTTGCTGATGGTACTAATTCACCATTAGCAGTGAATGCAGTTAGAGAAGCATCGGTCTCTTGTTTTTGTTTAATTTCGAAATCCATACGACATAGAATTTAATAGGGAAAGGGTGGTCACTCACAGCAGAGCCCTTTGCTGTGAGAAGGCTGCTTAAAACCGGAGGTCGCCCGGTATCCGGAGTTCGCTTTTAAGGACCGAGTCATAAACCCCCTCGGCCATACAGTCTTTGGCAAAGCTGTTCCACCTTGACTTGGGGTTTTATGCATGGTCCGCTAGGCTTGAAGTGAGCCCAAGTGTAGAGGCAGATCCCTACACCCCCCCTATCCGCCACCTGGGGACGCGCTGGGTTGCTTGCAAGGCTTTTCCCAGNCGAGTCATAAACCCCCTCGGTCATACAGTCTACGGCTACAATCTACTGACTTAGGGTTTTATGCATGGTCCGCTAGGCTTGAAGTGAGCCCAAGTGTAGAGGCAGATCCCTACACCCCCCTATCTGCCACTTGGAGACGTGCTGGGTTGCTTGCAAGGCTTTTTCCAAGGCTTCAATTCTTGCACGAGTGGGATTTTGTAAGCACGCAAACCATGATCCTTCTGCAAAATTTTCCATAAAGTGGATGTACAGAACCGTACAGAACCATTATTTTCGAATCGATGTTGGCTTAAGTAATTTAATTTGATTTCCTATATATTCCTCTTCAGCTTTTATTATCTCTCTTGTCTGCTTAGTGAATTGAAATCTCATTGTCCTACAAAAGTTAGTTGAGGAAGGCTTATTATTTTCCCAAATAATGTTTTCAAATGTTTCATTATTTATCACAAATTTTGATATAATTTTAAGTATAACAAATGAACTCATAAACATTGATGAATCCTTTCCTGGTCCATCACCGGAGAACTGCTTATATTCCGATTGTTGACCTGATCCATCCATTCCATACTTAGAAATTAAAGTTATTCCAAAATCGTTTTCCGTTAAGTCAAATAAATCCGAACTGTCAAAAAATAACTCAATTGGCGACTCGGCGAAACTCGTAAGCTTTATTGTATTTCAATAGAAACACCAAAATGTCCACTTCTGATGGTTTTTATTCTTCCACATACAATTTACGCTACAACTAAAATTAAAACACAAATTAGACAACATAAATGCAAATAATCGTCAATACACATACAGTTTTCTACGCCTATTACTGCTTTCGCCTATCGAAATCGTTTCTGACCAAAATGTGCGAAGAGTTTTATTTTATTCCTTAATTAGCCCTTTTCCAAGAATATCGGGTACCAATTGCTTCAATGGAAAGTCCACTCAATTTATCTTTGCTGTTATTCACGATAAGAATCTGAACCTATTGTTATTATTCACTATCGGAATGTGTTGAGCCCTCTAAATTGAGTCCTTGATCACGGCTATAACTGAATTTAATAAAACTCCAAAAATGTTAACAAATGACTGGCGAAAAACAAAAAGTGACAAACGATTAATGCTAACTAGATTAATAACCCGGAGGCGAATCGAAAACTGTACACAAATTGACGACAATTACATTTTTACATGACAACTACTTACATTGTAATTAAGTTACAATTTCAATCATTAAAAAAAATTAAATATATAAAAATGAATTTCCAACATACTCCCTCCTTGTAAGGCACTGCAAGGGGCTTACATAATTAATAGTATTTGTAAATAATTCANTGGTCTATCACCGGAGAACTGTTTATATTCCGATTGTTGACCTAATCCATCTATTCCATACTTAGAAATTAAAGTTATATCAAAATCGTGTTCCGTTAAGTCAAATAAATACGAACATTTAATCAAACGGTGTGTTGTTATATCTAACAAATCTTGTAATTTAAACTCGACATAATTTTGCTCAACTATTACCGGTGGATAGCATTTCGTTTTGGCAAGTAAAATTTCATTGAAATTTGGCAAAGCTTTTCCTATAAACAGCTTTAAAATGTTATATTGTGATTCATGTTCATCATAACTCACGCTTCACCTGTTGTTAATGGTGAAAGTTNCCTCGGCATAATTTTGGTCAACTATTACCGGTGGATAGCATTTCGTTTTTGGCAAGTAAAACTTCATTGGCAAAGTGAAAGTTTGATAGAATTGTCAGATACAATTTTCCTATACTTATTTGCCGTTGTAGGAGATTTTTTAGTTATGTCTTTTAGAAGTTTTGATGCATCAGATTGTCTTTCTGTTCTCAATTTCAGTTGTGCAGAGTGCGTAATTTCTTCTATGATAAACTATATGTCTCACGAATTTCTTTACCTCGGCGCCTTTTCGAATATTCTGATAAATTTTTGTATTTTTGTTTAGGCCATCCAGGTTTTGAAGTTCTTGGTTCAGAAATGTTAAATTTAACTATTTGATTTAGCTAATCCTTATTATTTTCTTAAAATCTCGGTTTTGTACGAGTACAGTAAATCTGTATTAGAGAAAAAAAAATCCCGTTGAGATTGATGCTGAAATACATTAATTTTATTTAATGTTATGCATGGGACCTATGCGAACGCTAATCTACATGACTGATCATGGAAACTAATTGCGTTATCCTCGAAAAGGGCATGATGATGTTTAAACCTACGAGCGACGACTCAATAAAACTGTATCTCCATAAATTACAAAAGGGATCTTTTGTGTTGATCTGTTGTCCACCTTCCCGAAAATTCTCTCTATTCATCGATTGTGCACTAGGAGTGGAAGGCCACATTTTCAGCAATTGTGCAGAGACATTGATGCAGATCGAATCACCTTTTTGGCTAGACAATAATTGTATTCTTATCTTTTGTTTATTACGTTCTTGGTCATAATTTATATCTTCATAAAACGACTGTTTGGCTTTGATTATTATTTGATTTTTATGATAAGGAATCCTTTTGGACACAATTGTATTTTTTCTTTGGCCATTGATATAATTTCTATTGTATAACTTTAACCAATCAGGAAATAGGATTTGATTTTTATGTGTTAGTAATTTTTGTGTTAGCGACCTTTTTTGCCGTATTATGTAAATGTGTAAACTCAGGACTTTAAAATGTTTAATTCTTCAGTTCGAGTTGTGCAGCCAAACAGTCAAGACCAAAATCTATACTTGTATAAAAATAGTCTTGAATAAATTTGTAATGTGATGTTTGAAAACAAAGATTTCTCTTTTCCTACGAAATGATTCTTCTTCGCTATTTGTCTTGAGAGTTGGTAGCCCCAAATGTGGATCTCTTCAACGAAATTACAATCCAAGTTTTGGGTTATTACATTAATCCCAGTAAACAATTTTAAGGGTATAAGAAAGTAGCTTTCATTGCCCACATTAGTTGCAGATTTATCGGTATTTATCCTTAGGCACATCATTTCCAAACATCAATAAATACTAGTATTCGTGGCAGCCAGGTCATCTTCATTGTGAGCTAATAATTTGATGTCATCAATAAATATTAGATGGTTTCGTGATAATTTTAAATTACTTTCAGTCTCAAAGGTTCCATAGCAATTACGAAAAGTATAGGTGACATCGCATCTCCTTGTAAAATACCACGTTCTAGTGAAACTATTCATATTGATTCACTGTTAATTATAAGATCGGTTATTTTATTTTGCAGCATTCTTAAAACAAATTGTAGAATGAATGGAGGAGTTTTTATTTTCTTCAAATATTCTAGCAAGTACCCATGATGAATAGAATCGTATGCTTTTCGGACGTCCAACCAGCACGTCGCAAGTTGGTTATTGTTTCCATAATTCTGTTCTTTGGCAACTTTTCTTCGTGCCAACGACTTTACTGATAAGTTTGTAAATAAAAGAGATACAAGTTATTGGCCAAGCCGGTCAGGAGTTGTTGTTTGTTTATTGTTTTCTTTCACGGAGGTCACACATTATTGATAAAGAAAAGCACACGTGCTTAAAGGAATTCTTTAAAGCACTTTTGCCATAATAACGACTTGGACAGAACAAATTTGAGTGTCAAAATATCAATATTAAGCTACAAAAATGCATAAATAAAATAAGAGGCACCACATCGCGTGGATGATCACTTTGATGATCAGGTTAACTGGTTCTTGATTTGCTGGTATAATGACTTGATCTCTTTGTTCCAAAGTTCGAGGAGAAAGAGGAAGTAATCACCTCTTAACTACCGCGAGGAACTCGTCCATTCTTACGGCTTATTCCAATTATTTGAATCAGTCTTTGCATCCAATTATTTGGAATAGTTTCTGAATATAACTGGTTGAGTTCAATCACAAGTCTTGATATTATTCTCGTCATGGAGCTTCTTGTCTGCGTCAGAATTTCATTGGCTTCATTACTGGTCTCAATACTGAGTATATCTACTTCACTGGCCGTTTCCGGGTTTGTTCGCGTCGGCCTGCTTATTTTATATGTATTTGCTTTAAAATCAACCGTGATCAATTATGTTCTTTTTCTCGAATATTTAAGAAAATTTTCAGAGAAAACACAACCACCTGAATTAAAAGAATAAACTAAATTGGTTTTTTAACTTATATGAGTATAGTTAAATAACTTTGTGATTATTATATTATATTAAAATAATTTAAATGTTTTATTAACACTTTATTTTAAAACGTAAGATAGAAAAATGTAAAAGATATTTTTATAAGCTGTACGTCTTTTATAAATTCCTATTTATGGTTTTATTTAATAATAAATAAATTTTTGAATAAATGGAATAGTTTTATATTGTATTTTTTATGAATCGAGTATAAAATGGTAAGTAAAAGAATGCATACTTTCTTCTTCGACGACGACTTAACATCCATTTCCGATCTAACCAATTAGTTTTACGTAATCATCATAGTTTTATATTTTTTATTAGAGATTGATTCAATTTAGTCAATAAAAATTCATTCCAATTTTATCCACATTCTTTGGTCAGTAGTCGTCGGGTTCGGTCGTGTTATTTCATCCCTCAAAACGCAAGGGCGCATAATATATTTTACCTGAATGTTTTGTTTACCAATAAGTGTGTACATTTGCAATTTCGAGTCGTGCGCTACCGCATTAAACTTTGCTACTGTCGGTGATTTCTCTTTGATCGGCCGTGCCGTTACTCGGGCCGAGCGAATGTCATCATGAGTCATCAACCAGGATCACCGAAACATCCAACGTTACTGTTACACCCTGTGATGTAACGAGATTTGTTGTAAATAGTAATTGTAAATATTATTATTGTGATAATAAATCAGTGTTGTTTTAGATGTCATAGAGTGCGTTTCGTTTTATATAATTAGCCTTTTACAGCGCGATCTTGCCGACGAGAATGGGATAATAATATAAGATATATTTCTTAGGAAAAATATACAAAAGTTACATCGGACACCGTTGGATGGCAATCACCAAACGAGCGAGCACCTTCACCAACTCTACAAGCATCATCAAGCAAAGGAAGATTCGCTGCACTTGAAAACAGTGAAGAAAACGACAACACCCACTCACCAGATTTAGAAGGTGAAAATGTTTCAAATACCCCGTCAAATCCTAAACCACCAACCCCACCCCCAATCTTCATCGCAGATGTTATCAATATCTCTGAAATGCTCAGAACTGTAAGAAAGGTTATTGATTATAATGAATTTACGCATAAGACTATGCCGAATGGAGAAGTCAAAATAAAAGTAAACTCAATCGATGGCTATCGCGATTTAACAAAGTTTCTCGATAAACAAAAAATAAGATACCACACTTCCAATTGAAATCTGACCGGGCTTACCGGGTTGTTTTGCGACATCTGCACCACACCTACTGTGTGAAAACCATAAAGGAAGAAATTGAATTGCTGGGCCATAAAGTCCGCAATATCAGTAAAGTAATAAACAGATCAACAAAAACAGCCTTTCCCAGCCTTTTTTTACATTGATTTAGAACCGGCTAGAAGTAACAAAGAAATTTTTAACGTAAATACGATCCTCAATGCTAATGTGTCTTTTGAACCTCCGAGGAAAAATAATGAAATTCCTCAATGTCACAGATGCCAGTCTTATGAACACACCCGCAATTATTGCAGAAACTCCTTTGTCTGTGTCAAATGTGCAGGCCCCCATGACAGTGCTTCATGTAATAAACCCAAAAATTTGCCCCCCAAATGTGCCCATTGCTCCTTAGACCATACTGCAAACTGGAAAGGATGCTCCCATTATCAAAATTTACTTTCGTCGAAACAAAATCGTGGAAAACACAGATAATTAATGAACCAGCTTCAAATATACAGCCTCTAAGTCCACCAGCTATCAATAATACAAATTTCCCTCTATTAAACCAAAGACAACCAGTCAGTTATGACAACAATTTTGTAAATCCTATTCCTTCTCAATCATATGCTCAAGCTACAAACAATTGTGATCCTTTTACAAAACTAGAATCACTTATAATCAAACAAATTGAGAAAATGGATCGTTTGTTAGACTTGATTTGTGCACTTGTTAGTAAATTAACAGTATAATGAACGACCTTCGATTTGCCACCTGGAACGCAAATGGAATCTGTCAACACCGACTAGAAGTCGAATCTTTTATTGTAAATCAAAAAATCGATATATTACTCATTTCCGAAACTCATTGCACCCCTTTGTCACACTTTTATATACGTGGTTATAAATATAAACAAATCATCCAGATAATAGTGCGCATGGAGGCTCTGGAATTATAATTAAAAATTCTCTAAATTTCCATGAATTAGATTCCATTAAGAGGCGCGATATGCAAGTTACTATTGTTAGTTTAAAAGTATGTAATGAAAATATTAATTTTGCTGCTGTTTATTGCCCTCCAAGGTTTAATTTAAAAACTGTCGATTTTCAATTTCTCTTCAATGGTTTGGGGGCCCGATTTATCGCTGGTGGTGACTATAATTGTAAACACACCTGGTGGGGATCAAGACTAATTAATCCAAAAGGTAGACAACTGTATTATTGCATAAACAACAACAATTATAAAACAATATCAGGCGGAGGGCCAACATACTGGCCGACTGATCCTCTAAAAATACCAGACTTACTAGATTTCTTTGTCTATAATGGAATTTCTCCAAATCGTTTATGTGTTTCCGACTGCTCGGATCTCAGCTCTGACCACTCCCCTGTCATTGGCGTGTTGTTTAATTCCACCCCACCTTCTCAAAAGTCATTTGTAGACTATAATAGGTGTTCTAAAATCATTGAGGAGAGTTTAAAATATAAAATACCACTCAAAACTAATAATGACATAGATAATGCCACGGCAGAACTTTCTTCTTTAATCAAACAAGCAATCGATAACTCAACAACTACTTCTATTGTTGATCGCAATTCTCAATTGTCTCTAGAAATTAGAGATTTAATTTCTAAAAAACGGAAACTAAGAAAAACTTGGCAAAGAACAAGATACCCTCGCGATAAATCTGCCTTTAATAGGGCTTGCAAAACACTCAAAATTAAACTGGCGGAGTATGCCAACGATGCCTCAAAAACATTATTAGAAAATATAGACCCACTTAACTCAAATGAGAACAGCCTGTTCAAGTTAACAGGCAGAACAAAACGGCCTGCCGCTAGAAACCCACCAATTGAGGGTCTAAATAGACAATGGCTACGAAGTAATAAAGAAAAAGCGGAGGGTTTTGCAAATTACCTGTCCGACATTTTTACCCCTTTCGATAGAAAAATTGACATTTCCGAGGAAAATACTCTACTAGAAATTTTAAATTCACCCTATCAGATGGATCGTCCTATTAACTGGATTTCTCCCTCAGAGGTTGAAATTGAAATAAAAAATATTAAATTAAAAAAATCTCCAGGCGATGATGGCATTAACGGTCGCTTAATTAAATCTCTACCTCACTGCGCGGTGGTCCATTTGGCGACAATATTCTATTAAATGTTGCGAACAGGCCATTTCCCAAAGAACTGGAAAGTAGCAGAGATTATTGTCATCAACAAACCTGGCAAACCCGAAAATTGTTTACCTTCTTATAGACCCATAAGCCTTCTGCCAATATTTTCTAAAATATTCGAAAGACTTTTGTTGAATCGTTTGTTAGATTTTCTTCCAAAAATTATTCCAAATCACCAATTTGGTTTTAGAAAGCAACACGGAACCGTGCAGCAAAGCCATCGTGTTGTTCTTGAAATTCAAAATTGTTTTGAACATGCCCAGTACTGCTCTGCGGCATTTCTTGATATAAAACAGGCGTTTGACAGAGTGTGGCATCCTGGTCTCATCACTAAGGTGAAGAATGTCGTTCCCAGTCCCTTCCTTCCTATTCTCATATCCTTTCTTACTAATTGATCATTCTTCGTGAGACATANTCGACACTATATGACATCAAAGCTGGGGTCCCCCAAGGAAGCGTGCTTGGACCGATTCTCTATAACATATACACAAGCGACATGCCAACATCTCCACGATTACTCACTGCGACCTATGCTGACGACACTGCCTT
>JXOV01006794.1:10724-36715 GCA_001014945.1 Clogmia albipunctata
GTCCTGGAGGCAAAACGATATCGAAGTCGAAATTTTCCTAATTCTTCTCATTATAATGAAAAGAAATGTTCATATTCAACCTCTAAAGAACTTTTTTCGAGATCTAGACCCAGAAGAGGATGGTAAATTGATGACATTGGTTTACAGTTCTTGGACATACTCTCCTAGACGAACTTATGTCGAATAATGCGAAATTATGCCAATAATTAGATCGAAATTAGAGGTATGCCATTTTGTCCATACCGTTTTAAAAAACCGATGTTCGCCGCTTATTTTTGCAACAATTGGATATTAATTTTAATAAATATATGACCAAACATGATTACTCTATAATACGGCGTTGATGTGTGCTACCCATACAGAATTATAATTCAAAAACAAAACACCATGCCGTTGTGTACATACTTCCCCTATAAGTAAATTTATTTTAGATTAATCAAAGATTATTTTAAACTTTATTTCTCAAAATACATTGAGTCTTGTACGAAACTTATTTTAAATTGTTACTATAACTAATAAAAAGAAATTATTTTTAAATTTCTAATAAGTTTTTAAATCTATAAACCTGATTTTATTAAACAAAATAATTGATTATAGATTGTACTCTATATATATACAAAATGTGGAAAGTAATAATAACTTTGTCAGTTATTTTTAAATGTAATTATTTATTATGAAAATGATTTTTAAATCGTAAACTAAGAATTTAATCCTAAAAGTATCGATAAGTTGTTTGATTGGGGTGTTCCTTGTCATCTTAAATTTAGAGTATGGAATCTAAAACTGTATATTTATTGCACTGACAAAGACTATATGGTTTTACGGATTGTTTTACATTTGCATGCTGTTTCAATAGTTTGGAAAGTATCAGTATTATTGTTCAATTCCGCATGCGAACAGAGCTCAAACCACACTCAAAAACACTGTGAATTGGTGGCTGGAGGGGCTACAGGACGAGGCAAAATGGATGCCTCTGGCAGCCAGGCATATATACTCAGCATGGAATGCCTCCCCTGGGTCAAATTTAAATTTGACGCACAATATTTTTAATGATTTATGAAAATATGTGTTTCTGTCTACTGTAGTCAAATGCTGCAACATTTATTATATTTCGGATCAATTTAATGCTCGTACTGGAGTGGGCTTTGTCTGCCCTGAAAGCGCTCCGATTACAAATTTCGCAATATGATATTTGATGTTTGAACAAAGTATGAAAATCGATGTTTTAATGGCACTTCTTCCAATGCGTGTGGCCCTCTTCACAACAAAAAAACCGTTTCCAATTAAAAGCAGACAATTGCAATGGTGAGTCCTGGAATTCAGAGGATATTTTGTAAAACGTTTTTCAATCCATCATTTATTTCACAATGCACATCGTGTTAAGCCAACTCGATCCAATGTAATCGGAAAAGAGTACTTACCATTATTTGTACCCGTCCCTTCCACGCTCCGGTCAGTCTATCCGCTTCCACGATAGACTATGTGCAATAATTTGGAACCGATTATTAAAATTAATTGGTAACATTATACAATACTGACAGACAAAAAGTACTGACTGAATTGTAGATATTCCCATTACGTCTTACTGTAATGAAATCGTACTTACAAAACTTTAGAATTTCTTGAAATATTTTAAACATTTCACAATATTCAAATTTAGGCCATGAATGTAAAGGAATTTGATAATTATGAAGAATATTGTTAAAGAAATATCCTTTTTAAGAAAATGTTTCTGAAAATAAAGTAAACTAAAATTAATTTGCAAAATTAAGTATTTCCATATTATATCTAATTGACAACAAATAATGTTGATGTCACTAGTTGTTCGAATGTTGGGAGATATTATTTTGTTAAAGTATTTTAACAAATATTAATCACAAATTGTTATTACAAGTTGATAATGGCAAATGAATTTTGAAAATAAAAATCACTGCTTTTACTGGGATTTGAACACAACTATGTTACTCCAGTATTTCCATAAGAAGTATCTATTAAAACCATAAACGTAACGAGAGTTTTAAAGGAGGATAAAAATCATATAAGCCTAATAAGTTTTAATTTTGTCATAGAAGTTTTTAAAGCACAAGTGTTTTAGTATATTTATGACATTAAAATTTATTCTGTCAAAGTTTTTTTTATAGCACAAGTGTTTTAATGATTTTTTTAAAACTAATGCTTTATTAATATTATTAAAGTGTTTTAATGATGTTTATATTACTATTCCATAACAAAATTGATTCGTAACAGAATTTTTAAATATAAAAATCCATAACTGTAATATGAGAGTGTCGGGTAATGTGTTCGTCAAAATTTGCCAATATTTAACAGTGTAAAAGTCACTTTTCATATAAATTAATGAATTTCGTTTACGGATGTAACACATTGATAATAATAAAAAGCACTAGTGATTGTATAAGTGAAATGTATAAAATTTGTATAAAACGTTGTCGATAAGCATTATAAAACACAAAGGCCTCGTGACTTTAAAACACCCTCATTTGAACTATGAGAAATCTAGGTTTAGTAGTTTTTAAAACATTATTATTTGCTCAAAAGCCAGAAACTCAATGAATAGATACTCAAACAAATTTGTATAGTCTTTTCTAACAATTTTCGCAAAATTTTTTGGCAAAAACTGATGAGTGAAAAATAGGATTCCAATAATTCACAGTCAATTCATTACTCTACAACGGTTTTCAGTGGTGCAATATTTTTAATACTGCAGCTAGTCGAACATTTGAGCTCATATTTCGAAATGAGTTAGGATGGAACAATGGTGTGGATTATCAAGATATTATTTATCATCCTGGCAGCAGCGCTCGCAGCCGTCAATGAATGCCCGGATAATGTTAGTTGTTGCTTTCGCTTCTGCTGTTCTGTTGCTGCTCAACTTTATAGTTTCGAAAGTTGGCTACAATTTCAGGAGGGAACTCACATTTCATCCGTTCGCCATTCAGGACGATTATTGGCGCTTTTTACACCGGAAATAATTTTATTAAACACTCCTCCATGTGGATGTGCGAATTCTCGAATTCAAGTGTGTAGTAAGGAGGAAGGCAGTTGAATTCTTCCTTGAGTCATTGCCAGACAGTGATAATTATTATCTGATGTCGAAAACGAGGTAATTGAATTCCAAAACAATTCATAGTATTTTTCGCTCCTTATATAAAACGACCTCATTCTCCTTCCTCCAGTATTTTCCCATAAAATCATAGGCAAAGCGACGAACGACTCTTTTTGTGAAATTTGGAAAGTAATTAAAGTATTTAAGTTTTGATTTAACTCCTTTCATGAAATCCAATTTACTGGCGCAATTTTCATTCTCAATCCATCTCAGAGCGTTTGCACACAAACACACAGCCCTCTTCCAAGTTTAGCACAAACAATGCGAAAGCTCAAGACATTTCTCCAGCACAATTCACTGTTCAGATTCGCAACGCCTGACGCTAATGGCAAGCGACTATTATAGGATTACAATGAAAGGAAAAGTCTGTTTTATAAAATCTTAATAGGATCCATTCCTATGGGGCCAAAACCGGAGTCTTTTTCTACTAAATCAAAATGCATTACTGTGGAATTATTTTCGTGACAAATATAGTCTAATTTTTACCTGGCTAAGGACCAAGAAAGTTTCTTATTTTTCGCGAAAATAACGTTACTGTTTTGCCAAATAATTAAATCCAACTGAATCCTTTACACAGATTCGAAAGTTATCACGCCTGTCAGACTCGTTGGAGTCAATTCTCCAAAATTACAATCAGTGGGTGTTTCCCAATTCAGAGCTACGATTTCAATTAATTTTATACAAACTTTTCTAATTTGACATTAATTGAATTTCGAATCAAATTACATTATTCATTATGTTCTTCATCAAAATTATCTTTAATTGAATTGATTAAATTTGATAAGGTACTGATTCAGCTTTGTATCTAATCATCTGAATTTTAAAACAGTAGAAATATTGTTATTTCTGTGTAAAAATTATATAAAAATAGTAATCTTAGTATACCCATAAAAGGTAAGTTTTCGAGAAAAAAGATGGTTCCCATTGGAATCAAGTTCAATATAATATATACTATTAAATGTCAACAAATGTACAATAAAAAGATCATCAATAGCTTGTATGGTAGTATGCTTAACACTTAATTAAATAAAATACTTTTTTTAATATTAAAAAAAGCCAAATGAATATTCAATCGCACCTAGTAAAATATTTTAACTAATTAAAATTATTATTATTATTATTATATTAAATCCGTTATGGTCTTCTTGACATGTAACCAGTATGGATGAAAACCGATTCCCAAAAAAAGCAAAGGAATCACGACTGACAGGAAAGAGGCCAGTAGGCAGGCCCAGGAAGCAGTACGAGACAATTTATGAAGCAGCTGATTGACTTTTAAGAGTATACAATTGGAAAGAGATGGCCATCAATAAACAACAATGGAGGAAGACGATCATACAGGCAAAGGGCCGCACCGGCCCATTCAGATACTGGACATGGTCTTCTGGCAAAAGTTTTTGTGGCACAATTTAACCTAAAAAAGAAGAATTTTTTTATTTATTGATCTTGGTAAGACATTTCTTGATCACTAACATTTCCAATTGCTGATTGCTTCATATTCTCTTTATAGCAGAATATTTTTTCGATTGTAGTTTTAACAAGTTTTTCAAATAAAACTTCAAATAACTGGTTTTTGATTTTTTTCTGGATTTGACTGGAGTTCTGCCAAAAACTATTGAAGATTTTAAATAAATTCAAATATATATTTCATTATTAACTAATTAATTAAGAAGAATGTCGCCATTTCAACTGATGGTATAGTTTTAGAGTAAAATGCATGAACAAAAGTTATGTACGGAATTATGTGTTATGTAGAAAAAGAAGTTTTACTTTGAAATGTTTCATGCAAAGCAATGAAAACCACAAATATTTGTCCCAATATTCTGAAAAATATTCTGTAAATATCTTTTTTAAAGAGAAATAAATTTCTTTTAAAATTAAACTTCAGTTTCCATTTTTTCGTCATAAATTTTATTTTTTTTGAGAATGTCTTCAAAAAAATAAACACTTAGTGTAGAAGTAATTTTAAAATTTGATTTCAAAATCATTTAAATTTGAATAAATTAATTTGTGTATTTATCTTATTATCTTATATTTCATCTAAGACTCAATTATGAATAATTTAAAATCCATTGACTAATACCATAAAATAGATAAAAGTTGCTATGGGAATACCCTACACTAGTTGATACCTGATCCTAGTAAAACTCTCAGTAGTTGGAACACGTCGTGCTATTCGCAATTTCTAGATTAATTCAATTAGTCGATTGAATGAAAATTTGCATGCAATGCGATTTTAGACAGAGCTCCAGACCAAAGTTCTAGCACAATCGACGAGTAGAGCATATCGGTTATATGGACAGCCCCGGTTCCGGGTAAATATGAACGAAGATATATTGACTGCATTATTCAGATGGAATCCCATTATTCATTCGTTATCTTGTGGTTCCAAACAAGAAATGAAGAAGGCTATAATATGGAACATTTTATCATCGGGAAAAGAAAAAGATGGATTGGACCTTGGAATAAATAACAGCAGCAGCAGCAGAAACAAGGCGAAAGAGAAAATTGTCTGGTAATATCTGACCACTTGATTCGTAATCTGGAACGAAATCAGAACGTATTGGGCACGAAACTAGCATAAAAACGGCCCTTTTATAGCCAATTTACTTCATATTTGTAGATACTTTTCATTTATCTGTCTATTTTCGTGCCGTCCAGTGTCATTACTGCGTCTCCATCTCCTCCTCCTTCTCCCTGTCCCCCCATCATTTCGTAGCTGCTTTTGCTGCTGTTAAGCCAACAAATATGACATAAGATGGTATTATTTTATAATAAATAGACGTATGAGTTGAATTTTAATTTGGAGAATCTTCTCCAGCATCCGAACGTCTTGTTTATTGGCTTCATCTCTATTAGTGGAACATGTTCACATTTCTTTTCCATTTCCTCCTCGCTCATCCCCCTTCCTCCCTCCCTTAGGACGTCACTTTGACAAATATGCTACAAAAGGGGATGCGAAACTGATGCGTCTTCTTGTTCCATCCGTGGGACGTCATCCACCAAAAGAAGAAGAAGAAAATGGAACACATATGGATCTGTTTGATCTCAAATGACACACAAATTGGCTCGTTTCAGCTCGACTGTAAACAACAAATTATTTTTCTATTCATTAAATTAGCGACTGAAGCTCGGAAATTCAATAGTCAAGAGTCTTTATCCAATTACAATTGATGGAGGAAAATCTCTCTCTGACGGAAAAATAGAATTTCCATCATACTTAATTGAAATATGTATTTAAGATGAATTTCTATTTAAGTACGTCTCAAATTTAATTAGATTCTTAGATCTGTATTTCCTAATATCCTTGTAATAAATTTGTATTTATTGGGATTTTGACTATTTATTGGAAGAAATTAAAATATTATATAAAACGAGTATTAGAAGTCTCTTAAAATAATATATAATATTAAATGACGAATTTAGTTTATTTATATATGTATTCCGAAATATTTAAACGTATAGATTTATTTATAAATGATCTATATTGCTCTTAATCTTTAATTATTGATTTCAAATAATTAATTATCTCTATTCATGTTGACAAAAAAGCTGAATCAAATTAAGATTTTTGAAAAGGAAATCTTAAACAGAATATTTGGTTCTGCGACAGGGGGAGAATGAGTACCAATGTAGATACAATCATAAGCTAGAGGAGCTCATCGACGGGCAGAACATCAGTCGCTTCATTAAAGCCCAGCGCATAAAATGGTTAGTACACATTATCCGTATGGTTGGTGATTGATGAAATATCGATATCGATGATTACTGATTACTTTTTTTAAAGTATCGAATCTTAATTATTCGATATTGATACTTTTTCCAAATGCTTTTAAAATGACCAAATGTCATAGAAAAAGTATCAATATCGAATAATTATGATTCGATACTTTAAAAAAAGTAATCAGTAATCATTTATACTTTAAAGTATGGAAATTTGACATCACTACGACGGTCAAAGGAGCCTTCACTGTCAGTCCAGAAGGTAGAAGGCAGAAGAGTTAGGTCAAGAAGAATATGGTTGGTCGCGGTGGAAGAAGACATCAGTGGAGTGGGCATTAACAACTACCGGATAGGAGGATGATTCATTTTGAATTAAATATTGATAATCACCTAAAGAAAATTACTATAAGAGGTAATAATAAACCCAATTGAATTATTGTGTTTTTGCAAAAACTAATATTTAAACCAAAATATTTTTGTTTTAGTATTTTTATCCTTGAAACTTTTTGAACTTTTTGATTACATTTTGTGTGGCGATAGATTTTAAACCAGTACCTCCTAGGGATATTTTAATAGTAGAACAATAAAAATGAAACGGTTAGAGGAGTAATTTCCTGTACGAATTAATAAGTTTATCATAAATATTCTGAGCTCGTATTTCAAGATACAAACTTAATCATTTAGAGTGGAGATCGGAAAGAGTGGTTGCCAGTCGGATTTGACTATTTCATCCACTTCCGATTGCGAAAATCATGCACAAATCAAACTTTCTTCTTAACTTCCTGATCCCGAGTAGAGAACTTTGCAGTGGAGATCTGAACACGAATTTTTG
Organism: Clogmia albipunctata; assembly: GCA_001014945.1. Lineage (NCBI taxonomy): Eukaryota > Metazoa > Arthropoda > Insecta > Diptera > Psychodidae > Clogmia > Clogmia albipunctata. The sequence goes on from JXOV01006794.1 coordinate 18,404, forward strand.
GTGGTGAAGCGATAGGGATTTGTTTACTCGTCCCAGCTGATGTTGTCGGATTATTTGGGGCAATTGGAGTGGGATATAGAGAAGAGCAACATCCGGAAATAATTTGTGAAATCCATGCTCATTCGTTTCCCGTAATCGACTTTTTGAGAACTGTTCTCAAACTTACTTCATTACCAACTTGGCTAATACCTGGCAGACCGTGGCGCGCACTCAATTAACACTGGACCATCGGATTCATTGTGGGTGTTTAGTTGTTTATTAGAGAAAAACAATTCGAATAAAAAAATAGTCAAAGAAAATCTTTGACTCTTAATTGGATGAGTAAAGATTCGACTCTCAGAAATAGCTGTGACTTTCTCTTTTTCCTTTAAAATTGGAGATTACTGTTTGTGAAATTAAAACTCAAAACTTAAAAAAAATGTGTTTTTATGACCGAGTTTTCTTACTAGTTGTTTAGATATTTTTCTATTAAGAGAAGTTGATGATTAAAAGTCTGTTGTTGATATTATTAAATAATTTATTTTATTTTTTGTATGACTTTTAGTAACAAATTTACTAAAGTGCACAAACATTTTAAGTGTTCGTTATTAAATATACAAACCAATCATCCATTTGATTTCTTTATTGAGATTTTCATTGTTCAATATTACTTGTATATTGTATTTCTGGACATTTGGGTCATATAAGTTTGATAGTTTGTTGAATTTCTCTACACTAGATGATCTTAAAATCCCATTTACACATCAAGAAATTGCATCTATTGTGGCAGGTCCGTATGCAATTTAAATTACACCTAACCTTACAAGGTAGCTGAAGCTCCGTTTTGTTATTTTTGCCAAATTCAAAGAATGGAGAATGTCTTATTATTTAATCCAAATATCTTCAGCGTCAAATCCGTTTTCAATAATTTTTTGGCTGGTTTTAACACAGGTTGTCTCGATTTAAAACTTTTAGTCGTCGAAATTATTAAATCCTCGTGGATTCGACGGATCGTCCTCCTTGAACTTTATATAGTGTCTGAAAAGTGTGTTCTTCCTCTAAAGATCAGGTGTTAGGATGCTGCAGAAGGAAGGAACTGTGCCTCTAACAATTCTGATAGTTATATTAAGGCTTCTGTCTTTCACTATATAGTCCAAAGGGATTAAACGGCATTTGTAAAATATTTTCTTGGTTCTGAAGTCATTTGTTAGACTTTCAGAATTTTTTGTAAAATTCTGGCCTTGGTGTGCAAAGCGTTTATCATTTGCATAGAGAAATTGACAAGCTCCAGACCTGAATAAATCGTGGATATGTTCATTGAAAAATAAACTAGACAAAATAGAGCCTTGGGAGAGACTACTGTGTAGTATTGATATTATTAAACCAAGCTTATTTAATATACATATTTAAGTTATTTAATATATTTATGTTAATCTGTTATAGTGTCTGAAATCTGAATTCAAAAAAATTATCTCAAAATATAATTTTCGGCATATAACAATACACTCTACATAAAATATTATTAAAGAGAATATGTACAATTTAAAAAAGAAAATAAGGAGATAATTTATTTGAAATTTTTGCGTTTGTTATGTAAAATTATTTCCGAAAGCGGAAAAATATTTTCGAATAAGCCTAACTAACCATTAAAACTGTATAACAATATATTATTTTAATGTTAAATAAAATACTGCGGAATCCGGATATAATGACATCTAAGGAAATTAAAAAACAAGTCATATTAAGCTGAAGTTATACAAAGTTTCTTTTGTTAGTAAATACACACTTTGATAATTGCTACAGAGTCGACTTAAATACCAAACCTTTTAAAACTATAAATCATAATTACTCTTATTTTAAAAAATCAAAAAAAAATTGTATCCTTATTAGTTTAGAAAGTAATCATTATGAATCAATCATTGGCTAAAGAGTTTTTTTTATATCAAATGGTAAAAAACTCATTTTCATCTTCAATACAAAATACTTATTTTATTATTATTGGCACAAAGCATCACTTGCGTTGACAAATTGCAGTATTGGTTAATATAATGTTAAACATTTCAAATTCTATTGTGTGTTGGCCAAAGTGTATTGCATGAAACACAAATTTCATTATTGCACACTCCAACAAGTGTGTAAAATATTGGCAGGAGCTTGATTTATTGTTAATTTGGAGTTGGGGTGCGGTTTTTCGAGTGTGTCAATAGTTGGGAGCCAATGCAGGTGGACTGAATTTGGGGAATGGAGGTTGAATACTCTGGAACACAGAACAACAATTAGATTAATGAGAGTGTGGTGGTGGTGTGGCACATACACACGTTGCACCCCTTTCTGCTGCTGCATTCGACCAAAACAACAAATTAAAATTAGATTAATTGAATGAAATGAAACACAAAACTCGTAAATAATTGAATGCAATTAGTATTTGCGCTTAATTGAATAGGAGCCCCGCTCTAATGTGTTCTCTCTGTGTTTGTCGTGCGCGATTAATCATTGATTACTGGTCCCGTGTCCCCACCACAATTTCCCAATAAACACCACCGTCCAATTTGATGGTTTTTCACCTGAACAAAGCACTTTAAAAATGCGAAGAAACGGAGCGAAGGATGAATGGGGTTGATTTGAATGGAACGGATCTTAAGTCCGGGTTATCGAACGGCATCTTATCGAGAGTCTGCCTCGTAAATGGATTCATAATTTTGCAGCACTGATGGCCGGAAAACCGCACTATGCACAGCCCCTTAATGAGACAAGAGGAGTGAGGAAGCGAGGGAGCTATGGTTCTGGGCATATTCGGTTTTCAATTACTGGGAAATTGATTTTCAATTTTCTCCCTTCATTTTACATCGTGTTTGTGTGTCTGTGCAAGGCAATTGACAGACTTTTTCCAATCGCCTCTCCATTTAATAATGCTCAACACCTCCACAATTTCGGCGGGGGGCCGCCACCAAATCAATCAGAGGGCGTTCATTCATTCATTAAATGCATGGTAATTTATGATTTTGCCAAATTAAAGCGCTACAAATTGGCGCCCGACGAGAGAGGTGTTGAAATAATTGTTTTTATTTCGACTTCATTTGCATGGAAACATTGACGAGGTGTCCGATGGTCCTGACATTTCCGAAACTCGTAATAAAAGGAAGAGTGATAATTAATAAGTACTGTACTTCGTTAGACGATTATTTGATGTTATTACGAGAAATCGTAAAAAATACAACATTTCAATTTTAAGTAATGCTTTAATGATTCTGCAACAAAACGGTGTTGTATTTATTTAAATGTAATTAACAAAATTTTATAAAAGATATTAAATATGAAAGAGTCACCCAAATGTTTTCTTTAATTCATTATGATGTCTTATGTTCTACTAACGAATGGTTTCTAATTTGATTGGAGATTGTTCTCAAAACTACCTCTTTGCTTTATTTATATAAATTATATTTCATTTTCAAAACCTATGTTTTTGTTATTCTGACACAAAAATTGTGATTTTCGCTGCTTCAATTAAAACTAGAACTTTTCGAAATAAATCGATCTTGTATGTAAAGTACGCTATTGAAATCGACATGAAAAATACTACAAACAAGAAAATATTGCACTCTATTGTGTTATTTTTTTACTTGTTATACGACTGTTTTTTCCATTTATGGTACATGCATAGTTAAAAATGTAATATTTTTCAATATTTCAGTTTTCCTTAAGTACTTAAACAAATTCTATGGTCCGGAGGAACAACGACGCAAGTGCAAAAATTTGTAAAATGCAATCAATAAGTACATAGACCATAACGAGAAATATGTCCTACACACTTAGAAGCAAGGACGTAACTCTACTCAAGACTGCCACGGGAGCTAGTTTCTCCAAGGTCAAAATATCATTTTCGGAAGTCGACTGATAAATCTCATGTTAATATCACAAGAAGATAAACGTTTAGAACACTCATATAGTTACTAGCCAAATTTCAATAAAATTGGACTTGTGCTTTTGCTGTTATTGAATTTAAAAAAAAAATTGAAAATATGCCTGTTGAACACGTCCGATTACATTCCACTGTTTTTTGCGATCGTCGTCTCTGGTATGAATAAACTAATGCTTTATCAATGTTTACAAAATAATGAATAAAACGGAATTAAATATCGATTGAACAGTTTCAAACACAGCTCTGAAGTTACGATATAGCTCGCTTTCCAATGAAATCAAAACAAAAGTTAATAAGTTAGATCGATTCGTTTCAAATATGGATAGTAATTACACATTTTTTCATTGCAATGTCAAAGGCCACCCATTTAAAATTCATTGGCGGTTCTTGATATTGCAAAGAAAAATCTAAAACGGTCATCCTTGACATTGCAATGACAAAAGTTACCATTGCAATGGAAAAAGATGTATCTAAGAGAATGTTATAAATGGTAAAAAAAAGTTTCGCCATAAAATGCCTTTTGAATGATAAATTGTTCATTTTATTATATTTGGCGACTTCCGTTTTAATTTTGACATTTGATAAATTCAAATTATTTTTCTCGAAGGCTTGATCCTATTGTCGGCTGGGCCTCCTAATCTAAATGGCTTTTGTCGAGACCTAATTTTTCATTTATTTAGTTGTTTAGTAAAAACTTTAAAATGATCCTCAATGTGTTTTAAATTCTTTTTAGTCCTCGGATTTCCTACAGATTCTTAGATTTAGCAATCATGAATTTATTCCAATTTATCGGGAATTTAGAAAAATAATCTAATTAGCAATATAATATATAAATAGTTTTAACTTATTATAATTTCCGAGTAATTCCCCTTTCCTTTTTCAAGGAAAATCAGTTGATGAACAATTCCCATAGAGAAGTGACTTATTGGCTTTAAAGTGGGCGAGCTGATTTAAATTTCCTAGGAATGCCATTGTTGTTGACATTGTGGTTGACTGTTGAATTGGCGTCACCATTCGCCTGCCTGCCTGCCCCAACTAAAACAATTAATTTTAATGGAACGTAATAAATGGGAGAAATATATTTTGCAATCTGGTCAACCGTCACCGTGTTTCGTGGCGTCAACCGCATCAGGCAGGCAGGTGAAACATCGACGTGGGCACAGGACGAACGATCTATTAGGAGTCGACGCTCCTAATTTGACCTCAGCAAATAGCTGCCCTGTGCAGAGCATCTGTGCGGTTGGGCTTCGGCTCCGAGATTTAATTGGCAAATTCAATTTTATATTATTTTCCCTGCAAATATTATTTTTGGTCCCACCGACCGACACCACATTATTTGCAATAACCATCCAACTTTACGTCCCATTATTGCATTTGTAATAATTGCAATTATTGCAGACGCAATCTGCCTCTCCTCGTCCAGCACACAACTCAACACACGGCCCTCGATATGTGATTTTGAGTGTGTATGTTTGTGTGAATGTCCTGTGTTTAATGGCAGCCATTCGCAATCAAGATGCGCTTTTAAACACGACAAATAGCTTACAATGGGATTCCCGGAATAATTTCACCAACTAACTGGCCGGCAGTCCATAAATTTATTGGCAAACAATGCCAATGAGGATGTGCATGTCTGTTTACAAAATCGTTATCCGAATTAATTATCTGAATGCCAAAATTATCACAATTGCAATTAAGGATGTGTGCATGTACAAATTTGTTGTTCCATAAAGAAGCGTTTGTATTAAATTGACTAACAGTGGAGGCTTGAATTGAGTAATTAAATATTGGATTTTTTAGAATATTCACTTCTGTAAGCAGGCCAATTGCCAAGACACTAGAGATACATCATGGTCTCTAGTAATATATTCCAATTAGGAGAATTACTAGAATTCCGGTTATATTTGAACATTATATCAATACTACTATAGGAATCGATGGTTTTGAATATTTGTTCTACAATATTAGGAAATATCTAATTTAAGAATTGTTTACTAGAAAATTTGTCAACTGTAGTCTTTGGGGACACATCTGAAAGGAAATTATAAAGTTAAGGCTTCTATTTGAAAATTAAAGGAACTTTGAAGGCGTCATTTATATATAAAAAAAATAAATGTGTTTAAAAAAATATTTTAAATATCTTGAAACTTCAATGATTTTAAGTTTTTGGAGAAATTAAGTGAAATTTAGAAAACCATATTTTTTTAATTGTTGATCTAAAAAATTCACCATGATACTAAGAGCCTTCTTCAAATTTTAAATATTTTATCAGGTTGTTAAAATAAAAAAAAATGTTATTTGTGTTACAGTGGTCTGAAAAAAAGTTGTTTTATACAAGACGCTAAGCGAGTTTTTCATTGTTCAAAAGATAAGAAAGAGATTTTAAAACCGATGAGGATATAATTTGGTTTTGCAATTTCCTCATAAATACACGAAAAACTAATTTTAAAAGTATTTGTCGTTAAATTAGTTTCTATTAAACCGGTTATCGGTATCTATATAAGCGTTTCAACATTCTATATTAAAAAATGTGCAATATATCGTTTCAAATTTCGACAGAATTTTGACTTAGAAACGATTTTGTTCGTAGACTATCTTTTATTTAATTAGCGATAAATAAATTTCCCTAGTACATTCAAGTGACCGCTTATAAAACTCAAATCTATACGAAAGTGCCAAAAAGATATTATTTGTCGAAATTAATTTATTTAAGTTTTGACATTGGAGCCCATCTTAAATTCATTATTATTATTTTAAAAAATAGTTCAGTTATTTTATTTAACCAAAAAAAACATTGTTCATTTTGACGAGAAATTTTTCATTTTTTTATAATTCTACATTAATTTTTATTAATATTTTAACAAACAGAAACAAATTTGTTACTAAAAAAATAAAAATTTTTGAAATTGAAATGTTGCAGATTAGTAATATAGGTAGCAGAAGTTAAAATCCTGTATAGTTTTGCGAAAAATTTCCGTTCCTTCTAACTAAAATGCGTTCATCATTATTTTTGGTATCCTAAAAACATGAAATATATAGATATTAATTTTTTTTTCAAAACCATGAAACAGAAAATTTCCATTTTTTTCTATAATAATTAAATATATTCCAATTTCTTATTGATTATGAATTTCATTTTTACTGGAGAACGGTCTTTATCTAAGAAATATACATTGGCAAAAAGTAGTAAACTATCGTAAAATAATGAAACCCTATTTCCCTAAGAAAAAATCCGCACTCTTAAATTTGTTGTTTTTTTCAATTACTTGCATCAAACATAAACCTTTGTTTTATGACCTAGTCGATATTAAATGATCATATCTTTAATCATGGAAAAAGAATTTTGATTAGATTGATATACCACTGAATATTAATTAAAATATAAATAACTCATACCAGTCGAAAAGGATGAAAAGGAATGAATAACAAAAATAAAAATTGAACATGAAATTCATTTTTAGCAGCAACCCAGGTATGTGTTCTAATAATAGTAAAAATTCTATTAAAGCTCCTTCCAAATAAATCATTTTAATACAGTCCCCAAAATAGCATACGAAATTTGCAACATCGGAACATTTCAATCCAGGTTCAGAGACCAGAGCTCAATCCGTCGCAGACCGTCTAATATGATTAATGTGCAAAATATATGACGGGACCTGCTGGGAGAATGTCCATCGAATCCTTCCCGTGTGTGCGGCCGATTGTGTGACCAGTGAACATGATTATTCAATTAAAGCTCAAATGGATATGACTGGTGTTGCTGAACTGCATAATTTCGCCGTACATCACAAACCAGAGACCGATTATTCTTCGTTCGTATGCTGCGACAACGATGACGTCACACACATGATCTCCCGTGCCTGGAAACAAGAACAACAACAATCACTGCCACCACCGGGTTAGATATAGAGATATGCGGTGACATGAATTGCAAACACCAGACCATAAACTGTGCCAACTGGCAGATCCAAAGTCAATTTATTTCTAGCCAAATCCAATCCTATTAACTAAGAATTTCGTTGAGGAATGACGACTGCAGAGACTGCTGGATTCGGAGGGGAGGACAAAGATTGGAAACCGCATCTCCATACCCTTGTAACCACACGGGCTACGACATGCCACTACTGTGAAACCAGAGCTCTGACACGGATTCCAAATTAAAATACTCGGCAATATTTTCACTGGAATGCAATTTAATTAGCCAATTTATATTGGGTAAATGGCAATTTTAGTATATTTAATTTGCCACAAAGTTGCCACACTCTCCTATTTGCCAAGTGCCTCCTCACATATATAGGGGAGGAGTGTATTATTTTCGAGAATTGTTAATCGGATATGATTTTCTTTCGGGATCTAATCGGCTTTGAGGAATCCCCAGGCTAATTAGAGAAATAGAGCTGACAGAGAGCAAGATCAATGTTTTCTGGCTTGTGTCTCTTAGGCCCCCATGTCAAGTGAAAATTTTATTAGAACGCCATACAATTAGGGGAGACCATTAAGACGAAGGCAAATGTCCTTTGGACAATTAGTCCCTTTCACATAACCAGACTTAATATGGTGGTGCTCTGTAATGGCGAGGCAAGAAGGAAATGGAAACCGTTAAATAATAGTCACATCCTTTGCATTTAAGCCTGACAATTATGCCAAATGAGCATTTAAATGGGGCATGTGTAAAGGTTTTAGAGAGACACCACACACCAAAAGAAATAATGGGAATAGGACAACAGAAAACCTCAAGAGGGAGAGAGGGAGCGGGCGCGCGAGACACAATGGAAGAAATACATTTGTGTAATTGGGCGAGGCCTGAGATTAAGACAAATGAAAGGAGATAGTGAAGAGGAGACGCCTGGTGAATTTCCATTTTGCTCCATCACCATCGTTGTCCTCGTCGTGTGGTGTGGTTTGTGCAAGGATGATGGCGTTTAAGTGAGAAAACAGATGTCATTCCCATTTTGTCTCCAAATATGGAGAGGATCGTAAAAATAATTGAAATGAATACTGCTTCAATTAGACTAATTAAAATGGAAGGCAGGGGCTCTCCTCTATTGCCTCTCTGTTGGGTTCTGTCTCTATAGTGACACTGACAGTTTCAAGAAGTCTGTGGACTGAGTGTAGTGGGAGCAACTCAGCCAACTATCTAGTGGCAAAAGGGATGGCAACTTCTTATGATTTTTTTTCGTGGATTCACTTTGGCAAATTAAATTTTATTTTTCAAACCCAGTTCGGCAAAACAGAGATATGAATTTCGTGTCTCTGGGACGCGCTCTGGCTTCCTCTGTGTCATTAATTAAAACCGAATGGCAACAGCAATTTACCAAATCATCACTAATTAAGTTTCCTTTTCCAGCTAATTAAGGTGGAACACAGCCCCACGTTCACTCTTCCAGCGGACGGATTCCGCCTTTTGAAATTAACTTGAAAGGATTCCTCCGCCACCTGGTGGCTCAACTGACGTCACATCGTCATTTTTCAATTTTATAGCCGTCTGTAAATTTATTATAGAGTACATTAGGCACGGTGCTTCTGCTTCATTCATTTTTTCGGGCTGTTATTTGCTCCTGGTTCCTAGCAAAGCTCCATGGAGCCTCGACGGTCATTTATTATGCCGATTGTTACGATTGCAGCAGACTATAGTCACACGGTAAAATAGTGTCTCTCTCCCATTCAACTAATTACCTAGGCCGGGAACGAGTTTTCGCTGAATTTACGTCCAGTAAATTCCAGCAGAGACTCCACTTTTTCTTCTCTCTCCCGGGACTGGCAATTAACCAAACTATAATTTGGTGGAAATTAAAAACAGCCTTCTGGCCCACCACCAAACAATGGCGCCATTTATAATACCTCCCCTGCTTTCTGACGACAGTCAAAATAATGGCATCTTATTTATAAATCTCCATATTTTAATTCTACTTATAATTAGTTCGTAATTTAGATGCTTCCAAACAAACATATTTCTATATTACTAAAGTAAATTTGATTTGAAAAGATTTTTAGACTTATTTTACAACTCACAAACTTTTCAAAAATTCACTTTTAGTGCAAGTTATAATTTGTTGAAGTATATTGAAATAAAAAGAACTTCCTAATAAAAATTTTTAAAAATTAGGAGCTCCTAACATTTACGAAAATATTGCAATAAGAAATATAACAAGGACAAATTTGTTTGTAGAAATATTAAACAGAAATTTATCATTTTACTTTCTATTGCTTTAAAAGAAAACCTTGACTTGAATTGAATTGGAACATTCAGTGCAAATGGCAGCTAGTGGGACAATATTTTATAATTATGAATATGGACTAGGTGGGAGACGCCTAACCGACCATTGTCTTTGATTATGATAAACGAGAGATTCCTTGAAGAGCGGCCCGAAAACGAAATTTTTAATAACGCTGAAACGGCGGCAGCGAGGCAGCAGTGTTGGCTTTGATGAGGGAGCATTACCAGAAAATGATGGAGCATTAATTAAAACATTAAATATTTCCACGTCTCTGCACAAAACCGTTTCATATTTAATAGAAATACCTGGCATTCGTTTAATGTTTGCTAGCTCAAAAATTATCATAATTATAATAAAGAATCATTGTATTTATGATCCTCGCTTTATAGTTAATTAAATTAATTGTTATAAATAATTGCAAAATTGTCATAACGAAGCTATGAGTTTCTCTGCGACGATGGTGATGGTGGCGGGCGGCAACAACGAAACAGTTTTAAAACAGAGGGCTGGTGCGATGTTGTCTGCATCCAGCATTTTCTCACTCTTGAAACCGGGAGAGATATTGCCCGAAATTTATCAACGGCGTTTTCGGTGAAAATTTTAATGGTGTTTGGAAAACTGTGCTCGGTAAATTGCACTTTGTACATAGAGGAGAGCATCCAGGACAACGCGCCATAGTTACTAAACACTGATTGCCTGGATATAATATATTCAGTCTCGAGAAGAGCCGGCAATTCGTTTCACTTTTCGGTCCCAAGAGCATTTCACACTTATAAACTATAACTATAACACTATAAATTGGATTGTTGACCTGAAGCCACAGCTCACTTCCTGCTACGAATTATGACAGTTTATGTCCAATAAAGACTCTAGTCTTGGTTGCAACTTGCCCCAGTTTATCTTTTATGATAAACGTGTGCTTGAGGTTTCATATGCTCATTTTCAGTAAATCTAACGAGAATCTGTTTAATTAGAAACTTGTAAGCCGTGATTTCCACGCAATAAAACCAATTAATCCTCCCTCCAATTTCAACTTTGAATTATATCGTAATATAATATAATTGGCAAGTGTAAATTGTCAGGGACCATTGCATGGATCATTAAACTCTCTGAATGGCTATATTAAATTAATTTGTTGAAATTATTGACGAATGAATAAACATATATGGAAATTTGTATTTACTTTGTGATATGGGAGTTGTAAATAAATTACAAAATAACAATTTAATTAGATTACTTGAACACATTAACAAATAAATAATAGAATAGAATGGTTAGAGTTTATAGGTTAATTCACCATTGAATTTAAAATTATGCATTTTTGTTGCTTAAAATTGATACTATGACACTCAAACTTGCTCTCTCAAAGTTATTATGGAACAAGAGCTTTAAAAAATTTTGAGTCGCTTAACCAACTTTTTAATAAAACGATTATATTTTTTATTTTTGGGTTAATTTACTTAAAAATGCATAAAAAATTTTATAAAACACGGTCGATCAGCAGTATTAAACACTCGGTTATTCTTGAAGGCACTCCCTACACTCATAATTTAAAACAACCCTTGTGTTTAATAATGCCTTATCATATCGACCTTGTCGCATAAATAACTAGTACGAGTCGTATATCAATTTAAATCCAAAAAGTACAATACTTATTAATACTAATATTATAATAATTTTTTTTTTCAAAAAATCTGTGCTTAATTATGGAAATTGTTTAATTTTTCATTACTATTTATAGCTATTTTAAAACGTGTTGGAATAATCGACCATAATTAAAGAAGAGTAAAGTTCTAAAAAACAAACGAAATGAGATTTCTAAAAGATACCACTGTTTAATCATGTGTTTCTCATAATAGTTTTAAATAAAATGTTATATAATTCGCTTATTTGTTATCTATTTTAAAGAGTTAAGAACTAAAAGACAAAGCAGGACTATTATTTAAAAATATTTACTTTTGTTCATTTAATAGAACAATCCAAATTTAAAATCTTGGTCTTCTTATTTTTAAAGATAAGAACTTTAAACAAACTTATTTTCTTACATGCTACATTTTATTTTATAATTTTAATTGGTTTAATTTTCATACACAGTGCTAATTTTGTCTATTTACAGGATTTGTGTTTGGCTGTGGATATTGAATATTGTATAACTATACAGTGTATAATTAAGAAGAGGTTTCGGTAAAATCTTAGCATTTTACATCAGAATTCTAAAAGAATTTATCGTAAAAGCCAAGAAAATCTATTTACTGAAAAACAACATTTAAATGAACATACGACTATATATACACTCTTTTTTAATTAAGTTAAAAACAACATTTAAATGAACATACGACTATATATACACTCTTTTTTAATTAAGTTTACATAAAAATAGTATGCATTGATAAACAAATACTATAGAACAACAGTAAACACCAAAATACGAAAGGACATTCAAATATCTGAAATATTTTACAATCGAAGTGTAACGCACACGTCTGCCTCCGTGAGGGACATGGTTTCGAGTCCTGGGCAGGAAGGACTGGATCATTTTTTAATTGGTCTAGGTGCTATTAATTGACTAGTAAATATGTTGAAAAAATTAGTTATGAAAAGTCTAAACCTGTTGGTTCAGGTTGAAACTTCGCATGGATCTTACAGGAATTGAAAAGAAAAAAATACCATCTTGTAAAACCTGCAAAAGAGTGTATTATTAATTTATTAACATATTTTAACAGAACACCAGTAATTTCAGTAATTTGAATGAGAGACACAAAAAAATAAAATTTCAATATCAATATTTTCCATGTATCAATTCTTCATAAAATATTTAAATTGTACAGTATACCAGATAAATAATAAAAAATATGTACTTAATAAAATGATTCCTTATTACTTAAAAATTTATTAAAGTTTTCAAATAAAAACAGCGCTAAAATAATTGAAATCCTTAATAGCGTTTGTAATCTGATTGGGAATACAATCCTTTTATTGTAATAACAATCCGTTCATATTTGAATAGGACAAGAATATCTTGATCATTAGGAGGGTAAAAAGGAAGATTTCGCAAACAAAGCCATTATGACGGGCATAGTAATTGATCCTTATCAATACAGAATAATGGTCCAGTGAATAGACTATGCAGATCTAAGGTGCAGCGTCGTCCTCGGAACAATTGGATGGAGTCTCAATCTCTCTCTCTCGTACTGTATTCAGATATCCCATTATGCTCCACAATGTGTATGTTTACATAGGGATGTTGTAATGCGAGCCAGCCAAAGAAAGGGAATGCGAATTCGGGGGCCACTCCTTGCATTCCATTATGTATAAATAATAACATTTTGGTATGTAATTTGTGAGTGTGTGTATGGGTGAGGCTTGGGCCGTTTTTCAGCGCGGCCTGGCTGATGATAACACAGAAGCGATTGAATTTATGATGATAAATGGGGAAATTTTCTCCTCGTTTCGGTACGTGGCACAAACGATAAGGAAATTTCCTTTTAAAACACCGCATTTTAATAAATGGAATGAAAAATGGAGGAAAAATTGAATTAACGAAAATATAATTTAATTTCTAAATAAATAAGATAAGTATGTAATTGTTATTACAAAAGAAGGGTAAGGGTAGAAAGACTCCCCTTCGTTCAGCAAATTCGCAAATACTGGGCGGACGGATAATAGGATTTGAAATCAGCAGCCACCATCCCGGCTTCTGATACGCTCCTCACTTCCTCGCCAACGTCGTCTTCGTTGTCGTCATCTTGGCATGAATGGGGTTCGCTTTAATGTCGTTATCAACCCCAAAACTGAATCTTGAATCTCTATACTTTTATATGCGGATATATCATGGCCCGAAATAAGTAATCATCGCATAATTACGATTATTCTTTAGATGTTAATTTTTATTATATCTCTTCATGCAAATCTCCTCGCCTTTCTTAGAACAACCTACCAATAGAGGAGTCTCCTCATATTACTTTGAAATTAATTTCGGATTTAATTAAAATAATTAATAGATAAGCAGAATTCCATTTTCTTTCATCTTCAAATTTGGACATTTTGTCAAGGAATAAAGTAAATTTCATTCTGAAGGATTTCAAAACTATATGGTATTAAAAAATGTATTTGAAATCAATTTGTTCAATTGAAATTTTAAAAAATAGGAAAATTATTATTAATATGGTATATAATTAATATAGCCGTCTAAAATTAATTATTAATTATTGAAATTTTGTGAATTCATTATTCTTTTTTTTTGTAAAATATAATTGAATGATGGAATAATAACTCAGAGGCATATAATTATTTAGAAAATAAATTGATTTTATTTTTATGGATGAATTTATAATTTCATAGAAATTTTAATCATTTATGGATATAATAATTAATTAGTTGAGTTAATTGATAATTTATTCAAATTTTATGTTAGTTTTCATTGAAATACCCATTTTAAAACCAATCGGAATTTAGTATTTAATTTTATTTGTTTCATGTGAACAATTGCAACATTTCAAATGAGCCTTTGGATTTAAATAGGATATCAGTCATATTATAAAAAGCACTTTGTTGTGAAAATGTGATGCTTTCGCAAAATCAATGTTAGAAGTTGTTTGAATGGGGGAAGCCTGGTCAGCTCCTGAATAAACTATTCATGCCAGACTTGCAATTGAGCCAATATGATCTCGTCCATCACGGAAATAGCACGCTTCTCCGACAAACATAAATTCATTTAACGAAAACCGACACATTTCAATGCAGAGACTGGTGAGCCTGAGGCAATAATATACCAATACCATCTCTAAATAACAAATTGTTTATAAGTAGGAAATGAGACCCCCTCCTACTCCTCATCATCCATCCAGCAACCCTGTCGTAGCAGCGACAAGAACGATTTTGTACTTTATTAAAATTTATTAGAATTTTTCACCCCCAATCCCGCTCCTCTGTCCACGCTCCTCGCTCATCGTCGGTCGTCGTCTTCCTCGTCGCCATTTCTCAGTTCAATTGCGAACAAGTGGAATTGTTTTGAACAAACTAATTGATTTATTGGAATTCTTGCTTGCTTCCTATTCCTTATTGTGTTCGACCCAAAGGAAAGCACCACCATCTAACAGCTCCTTTAATTATATGGAGAACGAGACGAGGAGGTGGAAGAAAAACGGAGAACTCAAATAGGATGGGACTCTGTGCTGGCTGGAATGGGCGATTATTTTGCCGTGATTGTTATTGTTTGGTCTCAAACAGGAGGATTTATTGCTCAAGTATATTGTTAATTTTTCCGGAATAATACTTTTTGTGTTGCCATTTTGTTTCTCGTTAAAGACAATTTAATTGTACCGAATGATAAATTGCCATAAATGTTCAAGATGTTGTATGTCCAGAATTTATGTGAGCCCCTCTCGATACTCGAGACTTGGACTAAAAGTTGCTAATTTTGTTGCCAATGTCGAATCTTTCGAGGACGAGGAAACTTTTCGTGCAAAAGCACCAGCAAATGGGATTAACGGCAGCAGAGAGTAGTTGGACGGGATCACAGTCAAAGAGATGTGATCCTAATCAGCATCTGTGGTCGCCTGCAAAGCACGTATCCGACGGAATTAACAATCTGTGAAATCATACAAGAAAAATCCACTCCCGACATCTCCATCCGGAGGATATCTCTCACCTCAGAAATTATTTCGACCCACGTCACCACGCCACACCACATCCATCGATGGACCGAATTGATTCAATGGGACGTTAGTGTCTCCGTAAGTTGAATGGTACTAATAACTTTGATATGATATAAAGATATAGAGTTGATACTCTCAAATTATTATGGTTTCTTTTCTTTAAGAGGCAATATTGACAAAATTCAGTCAAAATTAAAATAATTTTTATCAAATTTTTATTAAGTTCATATATTGACAATTGAAAACGTTTTATAATAATTTATGTTAAGTTTTACACACTTTTCGACTTAAACTTTTATAATTTCAACTAAAGAAAACTATTTTTCAAATCAATCTCTCTCATTACAGACTGATCAGATCAATCTGATCATTTGCCATTGTGGTCGCAACATCTCCATGATAGCCAGACTTCTATGTGAAAATGAAAATTGAGATGAAACGTGATGGAGGAAAGACCGAAGTTGCAGAAGCGGACGAAACCTTGCTGCACATCAAAGAGTCGTGCTGTCGAGACCCAAAATTGGTGTAACAACTTCTCATTAGGCATTTTAAACGAATTAACAAAGATCTTAACTGTCAATGTTAAAAAAGTTTTAATTTCTATGATCACCTATAAGCACGCTATTTTATTTCATAAAATTCATTTATTTAGCTTAAACGTTTTAAATGTATACAATGCAACAATTAAAAAAAAATCAAAACAACAGATTTTAAATTTTAAATTTATATTAAATTATTCTAATAATTAATGGTGAATGAAATCCTTTGGTGGCTTGTTGGCTTTGCAGCTGTTCGTCGTGTTTAGTAGATAAGCGAGTGATAAAATCGCCTATCAGGTCCATTTCGCAGATCTCATGAAACAATATGGAGTTTAAATTCCAGGGCAGGTCCATTAATATCTTCAACGTTTTGTTCTGAAGTCGTTTCAGTTTTGATATGTTGGCCTGGGCCATGTTATCCAGAAGTGGCGCTGCGTGCGTGAATACTGGTCTGATGCATGATTTGTATAATAGGAGTTTGTTTTTTGGCTGTAATTTAAATTTTCGGCATAGTAGTGGATATAACTTTCGTATAGTCACCTGTGCCTTCTGGATACACTCTATTTATTTATTTATACCTATTTAATATAAAGAAGTTAAAATATTTCTAATCTTCAGTACAATTCTCCTTATCGCTCCCCGTATTCGCGGTAATTTCAAATAGATTTTACTATAAAAGTTAAAATTATTACTTTTATAAAATCTCAAATAAATAAAATTTACTATAAAATTCCTAACTATTTAATAAGACTTTGAACGAAAATAGTTAGAAATATTTGTTAAAAAACAATCGTATCAATTTATTATTAGTCATCAAATCTATGCTATATTTCTCAAATCATTATTAAATTTGAACATTTCGAGGTTATGTAAATTGTTAATTATATTAGAAAAGAAATTTAGCTTTCAACGTCCAAAGTGAAAGGACGCGGGCCTGGAAATTAACTCATGGACATTGGTTTATTTATTAAAAACTCACAAAGTGGCTACAAATGTACTTCTGTAATTTCTGCAATAGAATTGATTTATCTTTCATCTGCCAGCTTTGCAACGTGATTTGTTTAATGAGCATTAGCAACTTTAGAAGATTTTTGTTGAAAAAGGAACGAATTTGTCTCCGTAAATGTTTTGAAGCACAACTTGAATATAAGAGATTTAAATAAATTGATTATTCATTTTATTGTAAAAAAAATAATTCCTTTTTGAGTCTTTTTTATATTTCTTTTGATGGATTCAATCCGACAACGTCGGAATATGGTTACGAAAATTTAATGTGACATCGGGTCACCATTATAGAAATTCAACTTGTTTTTGTATTGAGTGCATTTGTTTATCCTTATTGGAGCGCTTTGTTAAATCCCTAGAGAAATGGTGATTGGGGTGAATAACAGAACTTTGATGGATCAGACCTTGAAATGGCTTAAGTTGTATATACTTTCAGAAAAGGACGTATACTTCATTTGATATATATCATTGTATACTGGCTAACGCATACCAAATGACATACTTACGGCATCTACTTTCAGTCTGTTATTGACTCCCGTTTTCTTCATCGCGCTAAACTGTGCTTTATGAGATAGTACAGGTAGCCATCGAACGTCAGTGGGTTTGACGCAACCCGTGATAATTCGCATTGCGTTATTTAATTGGACGTCTACTTTATGGGTATGTGCACTATTTCTCCAGGCTGGTGCCACATATTCTGCCGGAGAAAATACCAAGGCAAGAGTCGCTGTTCGCAAGGTGTTCGCTGAGGCTCCCCAACCTGATCCAGCGAGTTTTTGAATAATATTAACTCGTGTAGCGATTTTCTTAGAGAGACCTGTAAGGTGTTCTCTATAGGTAAGCGAGCGATCGAGGGTGAGTCCCAGATAAACAGGGTTGTAGTTGTGCTCGTTCGAGGTTAAAATCACGGAAACAATCTTATCAAGATGGGGAAACGAACTTAAAAGAACTTTGGAGGCAGGCGTGGAAAGAAAACCAACCAACAAATGGCGATA
>JXOV01006796.1:11868-35611 GCA_001014945.1 Clogmia albipunctata
CAATTTTCTCATAATTCGAAATTTGGGTTTTTAGACTTCCAAAAATAGTTACTGGCTGCCTACTATGACAAAACGACCCAATTTTTCGCGCTGTATATATTGAACAATAGATTATCAACTAGTTCACTCTGAAAAAATCACTAAATACCATCTCTTGTTGGCTCATTGAGAAAAAAATTACCTTTCGTTAAAGGATGAAACGATATTTTCGTATGGGAAAAATCCGCACGCCTTTTTTTAATTATTTGCAACAAACCTAGACTTTTGTTTTATAGTCCAGACGATGGCCAATGATAAGACCTTTCTTCGTGCTAAAAAGATCAGATTGATACACTCCGTCTCCGTGATATTTACTAAAATTTAATCGAAGACCCCTGTCGTAAAAGTATGAAACGCAGTGTATGAGTGGAGCTAAAATTAATTTCTGAGTTGTTTTGTTTGGTCCAATTATTCAATACTATCGTGTTTTAAAAGGACAACTAGTCTATCATTAAGAAAACCCTAATCTTTCAACTACGGTAGGTATGAGTTAAATATCTCATCGCTTGAAAATTATATTAACAGTTTCATTAAATTAAAACTTCATCTTAAGATTTGTATGAATCAGTTTTCTTAAAAATACGGTTGGTCCCGAATGAACTCGTTAAAAAACAGTTGCCTTTACACCCTTGTACTACAAATAACTATTTTAGCATAATAATGTAAGCATAATTATAAGTAGTCCCATATACTCAACATTAAAAACCAATTCACATTTTAATACATTCAATAGGAGTAATCTAATCTCGTTAATATTAATTAAAAAATGTCCTAACCTAAAAATTTTTTGGCGGTTTTCTTCACACGAACAACAATAATTGAATAATGACATTTTCGTGAGATTGTCATTGTGTGAAAATAACCGGCATTCAATTGTAAACAAAACCAAAAAAAAAAACATTTTATAAAAATGTTGGCCACAACCGGAGCCACAGGAGTACCTGATAAGTCCTGGCAGCCTCAATTTGTGACATTCGATACATCGTAAGTAAAATAAATCTATTATTTTTTCGAAATTTTCCCAAAATTCTCTAATTTTTGTCCATAGAATGGGGGAAATAAAAATTGAGTTGTACTGGAAACATGCTCCACAAACCTGCAGGAACTTTGCCGAGCTGGCCAGAAGAGGATACTATAATAACACAGTTTTTCATAGAATAATCGCCAATTTCATGATTCAAGGTAAGTTTGTTTTAGAGAATTTCGTTCTATTGAGTTTAATTTTGGTTGATTTTCCAGGAGGAGATCCAACAGGGACTGGACGAGGAGGTAGTTCCATTTACGGTCCAGAATTTGCTGACGAAATCCACCCAGACCTGAAGCACAGTGGTGCTGGAATTCTATCAATGGCGAATTCTGGTCCAGACACAAATGGAAGCCAGTTCTTCATTACTCTGGCTCCGACAAGTTGGTTAGATGGGAAACATGCCATCTTTGGACGAGTTTATTCGGGAATGCAAGTGGTCAAGAGAATGGGAATGGTAGAAACAGACTCTCAGGACAGACCAGTCGGTGACAGCATCAAAATTGTTAAAGGACGAGTGGACAAATAATAAATTTTGCATTTTTAAAATAATTTTTTTAATTTAAAGTTATGTTATGATAATTTTAGGTAGTAAAGTCTTTTTTCATCTGTGGAAACAATGATTAATCTGAAGAATTTTCAAAAATTATAAGAATCTAGATTCTAGACCAGAAAACAGTTCATTTTACTTATAAAATATTTGAAGACCAATTTTTAGAAACAAATTGATTTTTTTATACTTTCTGAAATTTTATACAAATTTTACTACACTACAACGTAAAGAAATTTACAATATATCGTGTCTAAGTATGATCCTCTGTAGGTATCTATGTATGGCCCACCTTGGTTTTTTGTGGTACAATATTTGTTTTCATAACAATTCTTTTTTTATTTCTGTTCTTCAGTACTAAGTACTTTCACCCCACTCATTTTTCAACTGCTCGTATGTTTTGGAATTGGGACAGCAGAATTCTCTCATGTGTTCTAAAGTCTCCTTGTGCGTCCAACACGCTCTATATCGTCGGTCTAAGCTAAACCTGGTTATTCATCTCTCTTTATTGTCACAGCGGAAACGAGATTTTAGGCTAATATTTTTTACTCTCTGAAGATACCAGGGAGTCCGGTCCGCTGTAGTTATTTATTCCGCTAAGCCGAAAAGAAGACCGATCTATTTAATAATGCCTGTGTTGTATCCAAAATTTTATACGTGTTTTAATAAATTAACACAAAAACCTAAAAAATAATGGTTTTTTTTTAAATTCAAAAATTAGTTCTATGCATCACAATGTTGAAGAGATAACTATATGTCTTATCCTTTTCTTGTACATAGTTTAAGTAGTCGTAATTCATTCACAAAATCAGCAATTTAGAAAAAATAATAGTGCTTTTAAGAATTCTTTAAAGCAAAATCAACTTTGAGGAAGAAATATTAATAGATATGTTATGTAACTAAAACAATATAAAATAGAATAAAAACCATAAATTGCTTTATGAATCAGATTTTATTGATTAAATTATCAAAACATTTCAATAAAACAGCCTTTTTATTATAGGGGTTTTTATCAAGTCAAATTTAATTGAATTTATTAAAGACTAAAAGTATATCCCATGGTTTGAACATCTAAATGGAATATCTATAAATATCAACAAGGTTATATGATCGATTCTTTCCTCTTTAATAAGAATCAGATATTAAAACAATTCTTTAACCTCGTAAAAATAACCATCTTAACGTTTATTGTCTAAAAGTCAGTGATCGAATAAATCTTTAAAACATTGAACACAAATTGTTATAGGAGAATGGAGCTCATCGAGACATCTTCGGCAATATTGCTAGAGATCGTGCCCATGAAGGACTTTCTGTTGTTGGAGCTGAGATCGTCGTCGTTGAAGCCACTGTCGGTCCGTCCGATGGAGTCCGAAGTGGTGGAGGTGGTCCTTCGCAGCAGTCTTTTGTTCGAAGTCAAATTCTCTCGTTTCGGTGGGTTCACAGACAATAAGCCACCTCCGTTTTCATTTTCCAGTGGCAGTAAATTGGCGTCTTCAGTAAACTCAGAGCCAAATTCCTCGTTGAAAATGTGAGTAAAGGAACGGCTCAAATTCTTCCTCGAAGCCGATTTGTTAATGTTTTCCCTACGGATTGGAGTCGTTTGCAGGTCCATCAGCCGTTGACTGCTGGTCACATTCATATCACTCCAGTTGCTGAGTTGCATCTCGTCCAGGGAATCGTTCGTTGCATCTGTAACTAAAAAATGATATGCAAAATTAGAATTTTAATTGGTTAAAACAAGGTTAATTAACACAGATGTCGCGCGGTTTTTCTTTTGAGAGACTGTTGGGTCCGTTTGAGTCAGTCTGATTCAAAGTGATCACAACACATTTATTGTGTTGACTATACTCTTAACACAAAATTTCTATTTTTTTAGAGGAAAAACCAAAAAATTAACTTTTGCGATTGTTTCCACATTTCGGCTCTAATATTTTCACTGAACATTCTTACAGATGAATTAAATAATAAATTGGAAGGATATTTTTGAGGATGAAGTAGATAAAAGAATACTAGCAACAAGTACGATATACTTCTCACTACAAAATGCATTTGAATCAAAAGATATCTCTAAACAAAATAATACTAAACTTTATAAAATTCTTATAAGACCCGTCCTAAAATATGGAAGCGAAACATTGACCATAAGGAAATCCATTGGAATGCGTCTAAATCGATTGGAATGGAAAATACAACGACGAATATTTGAGTCGGTATTCGAAAATGGCGAAAGGAAGATCCTACACAATAAGGAGGTATATTATCTGTACCAAGATGACGACGTGCTGAGATGTGGAATTAAATAAACTACGATGGTTAAGACATGCAATAACCAATTCCCAAAAAACAATGGAAGCACGACTGACAGAAAAGAGACCAGTAGGCAGACCCAGGAAACGATACGAGGCAATTATTAATGAAGCAACAGATCGACTTTTAAGAATACACGACTGGAAAGAGGTGGCCATCAATAAACAACAATGGAGGGAGAGGATCATATAGGCATACAGATACAAGGATACTTTTAAAATAATGACCAAGAAAATGTTAAATTCTAGATCTTATTTTAAAATCAGTCAAAGTTAGGATTTATTTTTAATTAAGAAAGTATTTATATAAAACTGAACTATAAAACAGTGATTTATAATAATTATAATCTATATCGACCATGTTTTATACAAAACTTTACACATATTTTAACAAATTAAAACAAACATCTCAAAAAATTATTTATTTTCAAATTCTAAATTTATATTTAACTAAACACAAACAAAAAATACGTTATTTTTAAACTATAATACTATTTAGAAAACGTAGAAAAAAATTTGAGAAGAAAAACAAGCTTCTAACGAAATAAATTTGAAAATGACCGTTACTTTTTAAGAAAAAAAAGTTTTTTACTCACTTTTGGTCCTGAATTCTGGACAAGTCCTAGCTTTGATTGCACTTCCGTGAATGGACGACATTTCCACACTGTTGCTGCTCATCGATCTCTGACCCATTCGTTCAGGGGTGCTCCTGTAGAGCGAAGAAGTGCTGGAATGGTTTTTGTTCTCTTTTCCAGCTGAGCTCTTGGAGGACAAACTGCCCGAGTTGAGAATCGGCGACAACGATCCAAAGCTTTCCTTTTTCAAGGAATTACTGCTAATATTCAACACATTATCACTTGGAGATCCAAAGTGACGAGTCCTAACTTTGATTTGTAATTTTAAATCCGGAGTCCCGATTGGGTTCACTTCTTCCAGTAGAATATGCTCAAAGTCTGATTCGTGCTTGGACAAAACCATGTCGTCACTGTTGAGGGACGTTTCAAAGAGTTTTCGTCGGAGACTCGCATTTGAGGAGTCATTTTGATGGGAAGAGGAGTCGTCGTGAGTTTGTTGCTGATCGTCGTTGTAAGAAAAGAACGGCTTCAAGAGGTCTTCCACTTCTTTGGGAAGCTCTGGAGGGAATGTTAAAATCGTTTGGGCTACTCCGTCATTTGTTTTAACCTTCTTCTTGGTCGTAGTATCACAATCACTATCCAAGTCGTCGTCAAGAATCAGTTTAACGTTTCTAACGGAACAATTCGCTGGGCTTGGAACTATGTGTTTTTCCCTGAAATAACTAGTTATTGCAGCTTGCGCTTTGGCCTCCATTTCTGGATCAGTGTGTATTTGGAACTGAGTCTCATGGGGTTCGACGTGGACCGGTCCCAAAGATGCCACTTCGTCGATTGTCCACTCGAATTGAGTTGAAGATAACTGAGGTGTGGCTGGTCTATGGAAGAGCGACGGGCTACAGATTAAAGGCAAATGGAGTCTTTCAGTCAATGATGCCTCGAAAGGGTTCACAATCTTGGTCAGTCTTCCAGAATTCGGAGTTTTATTGTTCATCACAGGGAGCATATAAAACCTCCCTCCGCGCCTCATAGGCCCATTGGGAGTCTGGAACCCACTCCCTCCACTTCGTTTCTGATCAGAGCACGGCCCTGTGCCCATCTGTTGACTGGATTTTTCATTTAACAGCCTCAATGATGGCGTTGAAAAATTCTTTTGAGGGGTGCAATAATTTGAATTCATTTCTAATATAAATTCTTAGCTTAATATTGGCACAAATTGGTCTCCGACAATCCTCAACTATCACACAATGGCACACATTCACAATATGACTGGTTACGAGTCGGAAAATAAGAAAAATCGGAAAAGAAAAGTTGAATAGAAAAGAAAAAAGCGCTTAACGGACTTTCTCCGCAACAACAACAACAAACGTAAACAAACTGTCCATTTAAAAGTGACGTATCCAGTGTGCCGTCACTCAACTGTCAATTTCAGCTGAGTGCCCTCTCGCTCTGTTCCTGTCCACGAATTATCATTGTTTTTTGTTTGTTGTGATAATTAATTGGGCCACTGAATTTAAACTCACTACTCTTGGCATTAATTGCAGCGGGGAACATCTGTGTTTGTGCTATTGTAAGAAGGTGGCTGATAAAAGTGAGAAAACCTAGTTGTGATGTCATAACGCAAACGGGTGACTACGATTATTTTTCTAAAACACACAACAAAGAGGTCAATTTAGAGGCAGTTTTTGGTGGTTTTTATCAATGTTTTCGCAAAAACTGTGTGTTTTTGTGGAAAACTTTGATTATCAACGGAATTGGTGGGAGTTTGCAGTTATAGTGGAGTGAATTTGCGGTACCGGAAGAGCGATGTTTAGGAGCGGGACTCATAACAGTGAAACCAGTGACAGCACGGAGCCGGATCTGGGATACAGTGTGAACAATGCAGAGGAGGACTACTTCAGCGATCGGCCTGATGTGCCTTTAATTGAGGGTACGAGTGACAGACAGGTTTATGGTATGGTCACGTTTTAGACTCCTCTTCTGCTTCAAAGTCCAGTCTCGTGTCTTTGTCGCGCGTTCGTTGCCCAGCAGTGGCACGGTGGAGGTTCCTTCAACTTGGTCATACTTATCTACTAACACCCCATACCGCTTTGTAAATAGCTGATGCTGCTTTATTTTACGCCTCAATGGATTATTAATGGCAACAAAAGTATTATTAAACAAAGTTCGAGTAAAGCCCGCACTTTGATAAGCGCGCAATCAGCATAATTCGATTCCTGGACAAAAAAGAAAGAAATTGTAAAACGTGTGGAATATGGGTCGGATAATCACCACCGCATGAGTCAGTCGTTAAATATACGGTCCATCAATCAGGGTTACGTAAATCTCTGTTTTACTTTCAGTTTTTTTTTCATTTCAAACAGAGAAATTCAATGTGCAACGAACTTGAAGTCAAGTTCAAGATTATCCAAGTAAAACAGCCCTTCATTTCAAACGCTATATCCATAAGGCTTCATTTAAATCTATTTGCCATATTTCAGTACTTGGTGTTGTTTTTAACGCATTACGACTTTGCTGATAATTTAATAAAACGAATTCCAACGCAAAACAACGTCAGAAGTTGATCTTTATTATGTTTAGAATTGCAATTGATAAACACAAAATGGAATGTGAAGGAGTTATCTCGTTTAACATATAAGTTAACCTCATGATTCATAGTATTAAAAATAATTTATATTTATCTCCAAAATAAGAAAAATATTATTTTTCTTGTTGTCTCTGATGTCACGGATGTACGAATCCTTGGAACAATCTCATTAATTTTAACATCCGCATCCCCAAGAAATTAAAGCGTGTCCCACAAAGCGATAATTTTTTACTAATTAGGAACGAAAATTTCGTTCGAACAAGGCAAGAATATTGCTTTTCATGAAATACAATGGAACAGTTTTTATATTTGATTATTTTATGAAGCTGTGTCATGTGTGTACTAAAAAAATATAATATTTAAGGTCCTATTGTGGAATTAAATTAATTACTATTTTAGTAAACAATCACATTTGGGGCCGGATTATTAAATCAGTTCATTGATTTTATGATTAACCAAACTAGGTTAGGAAATGATGACTATTTAACTGTTTTATTTTTTCTTTTGTGTGTCAATCAGGAATGTCGCGGATGTCAATTTCTTCACATCCGCAGAAGCAGTTGCTTAAAATATGTTCATATTAAAAAGCCCTTTTATTGAAAAGGTTGTTTTAATAATCCGGCCCCAAATGTGATTGTTTACTAAAATAGTAATTAATTTAATTCCACAATAGGACCTTAAATATTATATTTTTTTAGTACACACATGACACAGCTTCATAAAATAATCAAATATAAAAACTGTTCCATTGTATTTCATGAAAAGCAATATTCTTGCCTTGTTCGAACGAAATTTTCGTTCCTAATTAGTAAAAAATTATCGCTTTGTGGGACACGCTTTAATTTCTTGGGGATGCGGATGTTAAAATTAATGAGANAGCACAAAAATTAAAGAAATTCGATAATTAATCTTTATGCAACTTCTAAGCAGATTTAGACCGTTTAAACTAAAATCTACATTGTTACCGTACCAATAACATTTTTCTGAACCTAAACTATTTTCATTTATAAATTTATAATATTTATTTACACTTCATCTAAAGTGTTGTGTTTTAAACTGATTTTCTCATGCGCTTTGTTCCTAGGAAGCTTATTGCCTTTTAAATACTGATATTAAAAATGACTGCCATTTCCGCTCTTTGCTTTACTTTTCCATTTTATTTATATTAGGTCGTTGTTTTGTTTGTTGTCAGATTAGTATTATCCTAAATTTGATGTCCTGCTTAAAGAAAACTTATTATAAATTAGTTAGTTAATAAAATAAGAAATGTAATAATAATGTTAATTGTCCACAAAACATTCAGTTTTTTTTGTAACTGACTGAAATCGGAGCTTTAAATTCGTGTGTGACCTCCGTGAAATAAATCAATCAAATTTATATGTACGTCAGTTTTGCTATGTAGGGTTTAACTGTATTTGCGGATGCATGTGTGTGTTTTTGACTGTTTTACCGGATGGCTTAAATTTAAATTAGTACAAATTAATTCTAAATCAACTGTTTTCCATCCTTTTAAATTTAAAACAATCCATTAACGAATAATGTTTCCTATGTGAAAGAAAGAGAAAGGACATTGCTTTCTGCATTTTCTCTTAGAATTAGAAAAGGAAACGAAAACAATGTGAGCGAGACAAAAAATTTAAATTTAATTTTAGGCCAACGAATGTTTTTTTAATTTTTGTGTTAATTTATTTAAAAATGCATAAAATTTTATATAAAACACGGTCGATAAGCATTATTAAACACCCGGGCCTTCTTTAAGGCCCTCGCTTCGCTCGTGGCTTAAACAAACCCTTGTGTTTAATAACGTGTGCTTTTTCTTTATTATTAAAGTGTGACCTCCGTAAAAGAAATCCATGAAATTTATTTGTACGCCACTTTCGTTGGGCGTCGTTTCACTGTGATTTGTTAGTGTAAAATAAAAAAGCCATCTATCGCAGAACTTATGAACTACGTTTTCGTGTGGTTTAAAATAGAGGGCGCTACATGTATTTTTAAAGAAATTTTAAGATTTTTAAGATTTTGTGTTAAATTATTTAAAAATGCATGAAATTTTGTATAAAACACGGTCGATAAGCATTGATAATGCACACTCAAGCCTTCTTTAAGGCACTCGCTTCTATTGTGAATGACTTGACAACATAAAGGGTTATATAAAACACTAATATAATACTGTACTTTAAAGCACTCGCTTCGCTCGTGGCTTTAATACTGCCTTATCTTATCGCCCTAGCTGTATAAATATCTATTATTACTAATTGATTAATTGCAATTTTTATGAAAATCTGTAATATACTATAGCAAGATATCTCTTACAATAGTAATAACTTCGTCGAGTTCACCATTTTTCTAAAGAAACTTTGCACATTCGCACCAGACCATTCTGGGTTGGGCACGGCCCCCGAGGCCCACCCCTTGCTACGCTTATGCTTATACACAGATTGCAAAAATAATGTAAAGCACCCCTTCTTTAAGTGTTTTAATTTAAGTGTCAAAACCCTGCAAAATAATTTCTGTCTATTTTTAAAAACCAAATAAATTGTACTAATGAGTTTTGTTGTAATTTGAATATTATATTCCAAATTTTATTGATCTATCAATTTGCAATTTATCATAAAAAACGTTTTTTTTATTTTTTAATTTTATTAGAATTAAAGTTCACTAATCCCACTTAACAACAAATGTGTTGCTGTTGACTATTGATAAAGATGAATCATATGGCTTTGGAACAAGGCGTGGTTTAGAGTTTGTTTCTATTTGGGCTTTGTCAATTACCAAAATTAAATCGAATTGAATGAGAATGATATAATCACTTTCCGAATTTTTTTCTGAAAAATGTAAATTCAATCAATGGAAGTACTTTTTATCAATTTATAATCATTTTCCAAGTCCATAAAAGTTCGATGCCCTTAATGGAAACACCGGTAAAATTCGATCAAATAGTAAAATTTAGTTCATCTTCTTTTCAAACATTCTTCAAATTATTTATACAATTCTGTTGAAAAATGTTTACATTTTAGGTGCCAATGCTTCCCCTAGAAATTGTTTTATAATCGTACAGTGCTGAATATATATAATTCAATACCCGCAGACAATTACAAATCGTGTAAATACACAGAATTAGTACTTTGTACCAAAATTTAACTACTAAAAATTATAATTTTTAATCTTAGTAGCGAAGAATGAAAATATATTTTGACGTTTTTCATGTCTATATAATAAAGTAGACCATGATTTATTAATCAATTTAAT
The DNA here is from genome assembly GCA_001014945.1 of Clogmia albipunctata. NCBI lineage: Eukaryota > Metazoa > Arthropoda > Insecta > Diptera > Psychodidae > Clogmia > Clogmia albipunctata. The sequence goes on from JXOV01006796.1 coordinate 22,196, forward strand.
TTTTTTCACATTAAATGACAAAGAGTAAAATTCTTCTTAAATTTTGATTATTGCTTTTAATTGTGGTTTAATTGATGATGATGAGTGCTATCACGGGCATATCAGTGATACAGTGCAAGGTTGTCGTGATATTTTGAAAAATTGAGACCAAAAGTTCTATTCGCTTGTATGTGTTTAGACCTTAATTTAGTACTGGGTTGTATTCTAATTCTTTACTTCATATTTCGCGGAAAAATAGCTAATAAATATGCGAATTGTATAAAGAAGAAACGAAGCCAAAGTTCATACAAACAAGTTGAGACACCGTTTCATCTTTTCTCCCTTTTTAAATGTGTTTGTGACTGGAAATTTCATAATCCAATTCAAAACCAATCATAGTAACCATAGGTTTTCATTCACAGAATCGGCATTTTGTACACATTTGTTTACAACAAAATGTCGTCTTAAAAAGTCATTAGATTTTCAAACTTAAATTTTGTCCTTAAAATACGATTGAAACAGAATGATGAAGATGTGTCCTCAACAAAATGACAGCAATTAGATTTCCTAGTGAACCTTATTTACATTTGAGTTTTAACAAAATTTTAATTTAAAACCATTCATTTGTGTAATGGTGTTGGTTTCAAGTAAAATATAACTATTTAGAATTCATGATCCATGATACTAATGAAAATCGATAAAATTCAATTGTTATTTTAGATGCTTAAACAATATTTACAAAACCAATCCTAATTTTCCTATAAATCTCTTTCCAGCCGATGGAAAATTTCCCAAAGCGCGTCACATTCTCGGCCTGTTGGGCTTTCTAGGCTTCGCCAATGTCTATGCGATGCGGGTCAACTTGAGCGTGGCCATTGTGGCGATGGTCAATCACACGGCGATTCCACAGGAGGACGACAACATCACGTACAGCTGTCCAGGACCCAGCAATACCACTGCCCCGGTGAAGGATGGCGACTTTGTGTGGGACGAGACGACGCAGGGCATTATTTTGGGGGCGTTTTTTTACGGCTACGTTCTGACTCAGATACCGGGCGGTCGTTTGGCGGAGTTGATGGGCGGGAAGCGGATCTACGGGTACGGGGTTTTGATAACGGCCGTTTTCACTCTCTTGACTCCGATTGCGGCCAATTGGAACCTGCCAGCGCTGATTATAGTACGAATTTTCGAAGGGGTGGGAGAGGGAGTGACTTTTCCAGCGATGCACGCGATGCTGGCTAAGTGGGTGCCTCCTCTGGAGAGGAGTAAATTCGCTGCAATCACCTATGCGGGGGTGAATTTCGGCACTGTGATCTCGTTGCCTTTGTCAGGATGGCTATGCACCTTGGACTTTATGGGCGGGTGGCCTTTAGCGTTTTACATCTTTGGGGTGTTAGGGTTAGTGTGGTTTATAGCGTGGATGCTGTTAGTGTATGACAGTCCGGAAAGTCATCCGTGGATTAGCAGGGAGGAGAAGTTGTATATTCAAAAGGCGACTCGCTGTATAGATGACGAGTTGGTAGATCCAACAGAAGAGGAACCCGTTCCTTGGTTAGCAATGGCGAAAAGTCTGCCTCTGTGGGCGATTTTAATCACGCAATGCGGTCAAGCTTGGGCCTTTTACACCCAGCTGACGGAATTGCCGACTTACATGGATAATATTCTCCACTTCAGCATCCAAGCGAACGGGTTTCTCTCCGCTCTACCCTATCTAACCAGTTGGATTTTCAGCATTGTATTCTCAGTGATTGCAGATTGGGTTCTAGCCAAGGGTTGGATTTCTCAGGTTAATTCCTTTAAGCTCTGGAACTCTGTGGCTTCCGTAGGGGTGGGTTTAAGTATGGTTGGGGTAGCGTGGTCTGGGTGTGATAAAATGCTGGTTCTGGTCATGCTAGCCGCGTCCGGAGCCTTTGGAGGTGCTGTTTATGCAGGAAATCAGATGAATCACATTCCGCTCAGTCCTCGTTTTGCTGGGACTATGTACGGGATTACAAACGCTGCAGGGAACACGTGTGGCTTTTTGGCGCCCTACGTCATTGGTCTGATGATCAACGGCAGTCAAACGGTGGACACGTGGAAGTTAGTCTTCTATTTAGCGGCTCTAACCAGTGTCTTTGGGAATTTCTTCTACATCTGCTTTGCAAAAGCGGAAGAGGAGCCCTGGTCCAAGGCCAGACCCCAGAGACAACCTTGACAAACCAGTGCTGACCCAGAATCCAGAATCTTTTCCTTACCCATGAACAACTGATGTGATACCACAAACATATATCGGTTATTTTATTTTGTAATAGCAATATTTTTGTATCATGGTATTAACAACTTAATGTTATTGTAAATATTATATAGAGATATCTATTTTTAATATTCCACATGACCAAGAGCTATGTCTAATTGTAAGTTTGCGATTAGTAAAGTACGATTCCATTGTAATTGGTTGTTTTATTAAATGGGAATTGAACTGTTCTATTTTAGGAGGGAGGCACGAGTAATGTTAAATTGCAATGTACTACACCTTCTTACATTGCTACTTTCTTTCCGTTCCTCTGCAAAGTTCATTTCGTTCCTCTGCAAAGTTCATTTCGTTCTTCTGCAAAGTTCATTTCGTTCCTCAGCAAAGTTCATTTCGTTCCTCTGCAAAGTTCATTTCGTTCTTCTGCAAAGTTTTTTATTACGACAAAAAAATACAAAACGGATTTAATATATCCAACAGAATTTAATAAATTTAATTCCACAGAAAAACTTCGCTCGGACCATTATGAACTTTGCAGAGGAACGAAATGAACTTTGCAAAGGAACGGAATGAACTTTGCAGAAGAACGAAATGAAAGTTGCAATGTAAAAAGGTGTAGTAATGCTATAAAATGCGATCCAAACTACTTCAAATATTTCTAAAATTAGAGAGGTTTTAAAAAATGTTTTATTCACTATTTTTAGAAACTATGGAAAAACTCCACCTTTTACGTATACATGTTTCCTCGTTTTAAAATATCTGACTTTACACCCTAGTAACATAACTGCAAAATTACTATTTTTATTGGATTGAATAGCAAATTTGTCAAAATTCGGTTTTTGTTGCAGAAAATAGAGACTTGTTTGTATTAAAGTATTTTTACTATTTTTTTATAATTGAAACACATCGAGTTGTCTAATCTAGGATCTGATTTTTATCAAATTTTATTGATCTTTTTTTTTTATTCTCAAGAAATTGATACAAAATTGTAAATATAAATTATCGAAACTAATTTCCATGTTTAAAAATAACTTAATTTTTACATGACTGATTTTAAACTACAAATGTTTGTAATTTATATAATTTAAAAAATAGATTCCATTTAAATTAATTTGATGTTTTAGTAACTCGTAAAACAACGATGTTAAGAAATAATAAAGGTTAAGTATTTTTATTGATACGAGTATATAAGCTTCATTTGTTTAACAAAGGCTTATACTTTTAAGTACCTTTAGCATACTGAAACCATGTGTAAATAGAATTAGGAAAAACCACAAGAATTACCAAATCACCTATATAGATAGATAGACAAATTTCCTATTTGTACACACTGTACCGAATCTTAACAACATCGATTTAAGTTTCATAATTCGTCACTTTATCGTAATAGTGAAAATTTGGATTTTTTTCTTCTCAAATAAAAAAAAGAAAGTCAAAATCTACGAAAAAATTTCATGAATGCCTAAATTTTTAATGCAAGCTGATATAGAGTAACAGTCTTATAGAGAGGCCGAAAACCATTAAAAAAGAGACTATTATGATATAACGGCAAAAACCCGGTCATATTTCACTCTCGCGTTAAAAAGGCTTACTTTGATGTATTAATCCACAGCAATACGAGGGTGGTTTAAGAACTAAAGGACCTTTTCGGTCGGATGTGACCTTATCGTAATAGAACTTATTTGAAACATATTTCTACATAGATATTAACAAAATCTCAACATTTTGGACCTGTTATTTTTTTATAAATCTTGTCTGAAAGAAAGCGTTTAGCATTTTTGGAATATGTTAAAAGAACAAAATCGATCAGTAATTCAATACTTGGTTTTGGAAGAGAATAACGCAGTAAAATCAAAGAGATCTTAACGAGGACTCCTGTCTTTTATCAAAATTGATTTTAAAAAAATTATCGTGTTTCCACGTTGATTTTTGTCGAGGCATGTCCAAGTGCTCCAAAAACGGTCCCTAGAGTGGTGGTGCTTTCATTAGTGGTTTAGTAAAAAAAAATATCAGCCCAATTTGGCTAAACTTTTGACTGCAACTATCTTCGAAAATATTCTAAAAGGATAACAAAACGTATAGAACAAAGGGACAATCAAACGCAAGGTCCGTTACTTGTCAGACCACCCTCGTACAATTATGAAAATTATGTCATTATTTCAATATTAACATACTTTAATTCTTGTGTTTAACAAATAAACTATTAAATGTAATATTTAAAAATTAAAATCAAACAAAACTATTCTTTTTTGCAATAAAAAAGCTGAAAAGTAAACAAAAGTATTATAAAATAAAAATCTTCAAATACATCAAAAATATACTTTTATTCCAACTAAATTACAAAAATAGTTAAGGTTGTTCCCTTTTAATCTGTGGATGATTGTGCATATATGGTGGTGGCGGAGGGGGCGGCTGCATGTACATCATGGGGTTCATTACGGGTCCTGGCTGAGCGTAGGGATTCCTGTAACACGGTCCCGGAGGAGGGGGTTGCTGCTGATAATACGTGTGCCAGCTGTAGTCCTGGTGATTATTGTAATTCTGTTGCTGGTGATATTGCATTTGTTGATGATGGTGTCTCTGGTTGTTGTTGTTACCATTATAATAGGGATTTCTAACCCTTTGAGGGAAATTTTGGTTTTGCGTTGGAGCAGATCTCTTATTTCTTCCATTTGGATCCAATCCCTTTTTCTTTTTCCTTATACTTCTCTCCTGTTCGTCATCGGAGTAGTCTAGACATCCCTCTGGCGGTTCAACGTCGTGCTCCCAGCTCGCGTCACTGCCCTTTTGGCGCATTAAATTCGGCAAAACGACGACTGAAGTGTTTTCCTGTCGATGATCGTAGTAGACTTTTTGACCCACTTCGATCAGCTTTTCGTTGATTTGTTCTGAAGAATTGAAACGAACGCAGTAGATTGGCTGATGGACTTGGCCAAGGACGTCGAAAATACGACCCAAAGGACGATTTCCCTGGTCCAAAAAGAGCACAGTTTCCAAATCTAAGGCTAAAGAACCAGTATAAGATTCGACTAAAACCAACTGATCGACAATTGACATGATTTTCCCCAGTTCAACGCAAACCGTTTCTGGGACGCTGATATTCAAGTCTTCAATTGGAGGCAAATCACAAATATCCAACTCTCCTTTAGCCTTTATTTTTTGCCGAATAATCCTTTTAGCAGCGGGATCTTGGGACGATTTCTTTCGATTTTCTTCCTCGTTCTCAGAATCAGAAGAGTCATCGTCTGAGCTAATTGTAACCGTATTTCTGTAGCCACTGTTGATTATCTTTACAGATTCGGTATCTGAAGAGGAGGAGGATGAGGACGAACTGGATTCAGATTCGGAGTCAGATTCAGAGTCCGAGGTCAGGCCATAATCGGCAATCAAGGCCAAGGACGACGACAAAACTGATGCAGTTTTTGAAATATCACCATTTATTTGGTTTATGTCTGCATTTGGAGGCTCTAGAACTTGTTCATCGTTGGATACACTTTCACTTATCACAGGTTGAGCCTCCATTGGCTGTGAAATTTCTGGGACATCTTGACTTTCGGGTTTTTGTTCTTCCTCTTGTTTTTCATTTTTCTCCTCTAGTTTTTCCTCCATTTTCTCAGTTTGTTCGTTATTTACTACTCCCATCACTTGGTCGATTTCTGATTCGTTGACAAAGTGCTTTTCTACTTCCATTACCACATTTTCTTCATGAACCTCATTTTCCATTTTTTCAATCTCTTTGTTTGGCTCGTTTTCACTAATTATATTTTCCACCAATTGAACTAACTGCGGATCTTCATTAGATGGTTCCATTTTCTCGGTATTAGCACTGCTCGAGTCCATGTTATTCTTATTTTATGAGATAAATAAACTCGAAAAATTTTCGCCAAATGTAAACAAACGATTCACAGCAACAAAAAAGCACATGGCCAAGTTTGCGCAGTAACTAGTGAAATTGTTGTTGGAATTATTTGATGACGTACAGATACTGTGAAAAGTAAGGGAACTAGACGGGTATCCTCAGAAATTAAAATTGAAGAACAATTTATAATTTTTTAAGCTATATTTTTAAAAAATCATAAATAAATATAAAAATATGAATGTAGAAATTACAAGGGATTGTGAACATCAGTTTTAAAGATCAATTCAGTATTTATTCAAGAAAATTATAGAGATTACCCAACAATTAACTTCATCGTCGAACCAAATCAAACCTCAAACCTCGTTTCGCTACAGGACTCTTCTTTTAAAATCTTTATCCCAACCCTACATAAATAAATTTAATAACAAGCTTTTCATATACAGTAGACGCCGCTTATTAGGACCACTCTGGGACCGGCATAATTTGGCCCTATTAACCGATTGGTCCTTTTAAGCGATTAGTCTATAAAAGCTAGAATTTGATCTGAAGGTAAAGATTTTTAAATGCACGAGTATGTACTTATGGATATACATTCATATGTGCTTGGAATAGTGAATTTATTAAAAAAATAATGGTTCAATATGTGTTTATCTTTTAAAATTTTAAAATGACCAAAAAATTTNACCAAAAAATTTACAACAGAATGACGTGTAAACTATTGCGGTGCTATCAAATCGGCAAATACAAACATGTAATGAGACGATTTTTTGCGGTTTTCAGTCGATCAAATAAACGTAGGTCAAGATTGTTGTGAATAAAAGTATTCCAAAGATATAGTTCACTCGTCACTTGCACTTGCATTTTTCTCTTTGTTTTAGTGATCTGGGCCTTAAAGCGATGGATTTGGCTCCACTAAGCGATGAATTTTCAATGTATTTATATACGGCCGATCCGTTCCTAGCCATTTTGGCCCAATAAAGCGATTGTTCCTATTAACCGTGGTCCTAATAAGCGGCGTCCACTGTAATAGTTCTTTAAATCTATGAGGTCGACCAGGTATGACATTATTAAATGAAGGCTCGTGTGTTAAATATGCATTTTTAATTAAATTAACACAAAAATTATGAAAATTTATAAAAGTAAATTACCTGTTATTTTAAAAGACCAAAATTTATTAAATGTAGAAAATTTAATGTGTTTTCAACCTTACTATATTAGTATTCAAAAGATTTCAATACGATTGTAATTAATTTCAGAGTCACTATAAATCTGATGTGTGAGACTTAAATTGAGGACCGGATGGACGGACACAACAACATAAAGAGCCTGCAATACAGAATCCCAATTCAATACGTAACTCATTTCTATATAAATTTGACCAATTTGATGAAAATCTTTACGGAGATCACACTTTAATAATAAAGAAATATCACTTATGGTATGGAATCCGCTCTATCAGAAATAACAATAAAAAGTTGGCTCGGTAAGTAACTTTAAACGCAATAGAGGAGACAGCGATGCAAAAAAGTAATTCTTTTATTATAATGATAATTTGCAACTCTACTAAGTGTCGACCCGTGTCATCCATCTACAATGTTACGTCTTTTTATAATTCGTTCTGTCCGTTAGCGCAACAATTTTCAAATTTAATTAACAAACTAAAGCAGTTTGAGAATTGAAAACAGCTTGGAAAACAGTTTGAGAAGTCCTGAGTTTTAGTTCGAGATTTTTGGCGGCTGTGGATTTTGAACTGGAGTTTTGATAATTTATATCTGTTGGACGATTACATTAATTTCTGGGTGTCCAAAATGAGTCAAAGTCCGTGCAATTTAAAAGTGAATTCACCTAATGTGAAATACAGTGAGGAGTACATAGAATCCAATTATGATTATACCACGTCTAAAGTGACTGAAGACCCGGCAACGGGCACAATTTATGTGAGTAATTGAGGCAGTGAGCAGTGAGAGAATCAATAAAAATCGATAAATTATTGTGGAATATGTGACAATTGGAGCATCGGCGACTGCCATTGCAAAAGGATAATCAATTCGCGTCCTTGAACTTCGCTGACGTAACGGTCTTATCACTGCATTTGCGCATTGTAGAAGATTCAGAAATATTCCAGACCATTCTTAATGGACTTGGATATACAAAAAGCGTGATTTAAAATTCCTAAAAATCACAATAAATTTAAAATTCAATAGGAGTATAATTGAAATATAATTTGGATTTTTAAGAAACGCTCAGTACAATAGCATATTTGAAAAGCCTTTAAAATATTCAAGAATTTATCGAAATAATTGATTAATTTAAGTTCGTGGTAATAATAAAGTAGTCAAACTAAATTGTTTAATGTAAAATCTCTGCTTTGAAGATAATTTTCATTTTATTTACAAATTGATAATATGTAAGAGTTTATTTATAAATATAACACTTAATAAAGAATAAATAGCTCGTGGCATATAACTTCAAAGGTGATAAATGACGTTAATTTTTCACAAATTGTAACAATATTCTTATCTATTGTGAAATAAACTTATTATTTTCTCGCATTAACGAAAGATTTCAATTAGACATGGAAAACTTTTCAAAATATTTGCTAATTATCTGTGACTCGAATACAAATTTTTCAAATAAATGAAATAAGGAATTAGCACTTTTTATTTTTATATTTATTATTTTAAGCATTAACTAGAAAATAATATAAGGTAACTATTTATTTTTAAAAAAATAAAGATTTTTTAAAACTTTATTTAAGAGTTATTCAATTTTTTAGTATTTTTAGTAAATATAAATGTATGATTTTATAATTATTTCCATTTAAATTTAATTGAAAAAGGATCAACAATCGATTCTCAATAATTCGAACCTCCAAGAGATCTTTAAAATACTATCAAGTGATTCCATTGTTGCTGCTCAGACTGTTCAGTAACTAAACTCAGTAAACTAAACGGCTGCTTAAATGCTGCAACAACAAATTTTGCAACTTCGAGCTGTCGAGTAGTAAGCTCCGATGAGTTCGAATTACCGAGTGGTTTTGTTAAATTGCAGGGGTTTTATTCTTTCTAATTACCAAGAGCACAAATTTGTATGGATTTAGTTCGAAATATTAAGAGATTTTGTAGGGAGAAGTTCGAATTATTGAGAGGTTCCAATTATCAAAGGTTTGAATTATTGAGAGTCACTGTATAAGATTAATTTACTCTAGTATTATATATAGCTGATAGAAACGTTTAAATAATTATTAAATTTATAATAGATAAGCAGGGGGTCTAATGGCTTTTTGGTAGTTGACACTAATTATCAGATAATTATACTAGATCTTTCGACTGGTTATCGTACTTAACTTATCATGTTTCAAAGAAAAGTGGACTCTACTACCTGCTCAGATAACGCTCTTCTTTACCCAATAAACCAGAACCACAGACGCCTCAAGGCCGAATAATTTACCATTTAAATTAATTGTGCTAAAGAATTTGAGGCGGACAATGTCAGGTGAATTCTAATGAGCATTTAAGCAATAAATTTTTATATTTATAGACATGAGTTTGCATTTATGATCAGTTTATGGGCATAAAAGGATTTGGGGGCTTTGAACTGATTACCATCAATTAAGTTCTTATAGTTTGTCTTTTATCAATTTGAATTCGCCAGACTATTGACTCGTGTAACTGAGAACTTGAGCTTAACGGCCGTGGATACCGGTTCTTTTTTCGTGGCCCGGCGTGCGAATAAACCGCCTGCCTTGCAAAAAAAAATCGTACGACTGATACCAAAGACCGGTTTTAGCGTCTCCTCCGATAAAATTCCATTCACATGTTTCTGCTGTTTGTTGTGCTAATCGCCGCTCGAGCACCGCAAAAAACTCCAGCTGACCGGCGAATTACTGTTTAGTCACCTCTTTTTGTCGCGCTCGATAGATGGATAGATAACTGATGATTCGCTTATCTTTTTGCCCAGGTCAAACCAGAAGTGACGTCACTGAAGATCCGCACGGATCGCAAAGTGCCAAAGTTGGGTGTTATGCTGGTGGGATGGGGCGGTAATAACGGGTCCACTCTGACAGCAGCCATCGAAGCCAATCGCCGCCAGCTGCAATGGAGAACGAGGACAGGGGTCCAGAAAGCCAACTGGTTTGGATCCATCACCCAGGCGTCGACAGTTCTCCTGGGCAGTGATCAGTCCGGAAACGATGTCTATCTTCCAATGAACAAATTTGTGCCAATGGTCAGCCCAAATGATATAGGTAATTTTTGTTCGTTAAAATTAACATTTATTTTTTTAATGTTTATTAGTCAACTCGACTACAACAGTCATCCGACATTCTTTCCAATGAGAATTTACCTAGTCTAAGTATATAGTGTTTAAAAATTTTAAATGCAAATACTTGTGAATCTTGTGGCACATCTTTATTCAACACAATTTAAGTGGCTTGGTTTGTTTTGTTATTATTTTTCAGCAATCATAGTATCACATTTTAACACATATTAATTGAGATTATATTGTTAATTTTGACAATTTTAATATTAGATTGTCCCACATGAAACTTTACATTTGGAGCCCGAATTTCAAAACATTGTAACTTTTGTGGTTTTCAATATTTTTAATTGGAACAAATGGCTTTTTAAGGAATATATTTCTTAATCATTAAGTTGCATGGTAAAATATCTGTAGTAGTACGTGTTCCAGAGCTCTACAAGGGGTAAAATCCCACCTTTCCGATAAAAAAAACTGGGACATTAAAATAAATGAATGCAAAACATATTGCAACTGTGGAATTAGTTCAATTTTTTAGGTATAAAATGTTTCGGATATCCTTAAAAGTTGAAAAATTTTTACGGTATGCTGTACAGTATGTTTATAACTTGCCTTGTCTTATTACAAATAAATTTAGATTTTTTGGTGACAGGATGCCAGTTGAAACAGTATGATTTAATAGAAGTCACAACAATTGTACGGTAGCCTGGTGTGTTTTCTATAAATTAGGAAATGTCTTATAAGCTTATTTTGGTTTCAGAACTCATCATTAGGTTTTTTTAGAACTGAACCAGTTGCAATTTACTTAAAATTGTCATAAAAAGCCTATTTTTTATTAAAATTAAAAATTTGCCTCATAAAATTCTATGTTTTCTAAAAGTTTTGGGTCTCAATATCTTTTTCAATTGTGGTGTCATATTTGAAAAACTTAATTTGGAAAAATTTGAAAAAGAACTTCTATTACGGAAATTCAATTGGTTAGACCTAGACCGGTAACGGTTGATGAGTCGTCATTGAATCGAATTTGCGACCGAGAATATTTAATTTTTTTTCGTACACTAGGACAGGCGATTTTCTTCGTGTAAAGTTTTGAAGTCATATATCTGATTTTAAACATTTAATTACAAATTTTAACATTTTCCACTTAATATACTCTTTTATATACTTTTTAAATATACAATCTACAAATTTTCAGAGGAATGACTAACCCTAATCGGGAGTTATAGATAAATAACTATGAACCCAGAAAACCCTATGTTTAACATATTATATGTATTTTGATTAATTATCGCATTAAACTGAAAGACATTGTTTTGGAAACGATTTGATTCTATCAAGGTGTAAAGTTTCATATGGGCCAGTCTAATATAAAAATTCTTATCGGAAACGCTTATTGAATTTTCTACCTAAAAAACTAATTCAAAATGACAATTCAACATTTACATTTTTACTGTATCGTATATCTATAAACTATTAAATTTACTTTTGCAGAAATTTAAATAAGTGTTGCGAATGAAACAATTATTAAAACAAATTTAAAGATAAACCTTATTTCCGCCAAGTAGTTATTTATAAGTTTCTTGATAATGGAAATCGACAATGGGTTCCAAATTACTTATTACTTAAACAAATAAATTGCAAAGTATTATTATAACAGTCGATAACAAATATTTTTAAGTCTTTATATTGATATTTGCAATAATGTTAAACATCATTTTCAAATTTCGACGCTAATTACAATATGATGAAATTTTCTTTATATTAATATCCTTTATATATGGTAAATACCTAATTACTAAATTTTAAATGGCTTAGAGTAATTTAGGTTTGTAGGATGTAAATTTTCACGTAGGAAGAGGGTGCATTAATGTCGAGGAACTCACTAGATTCGTCGATAATTTCTAGTTCCCAAATTTATTGGGAAACAATACTCGTACTGTTGTCATTTATGAACTATCTCTAATTATCTCCGATATTGATGCTTTTTATTTGATCTCTCATTTCCTGGTATTTGCTTTTTGATTCGCCTTCTGTCCGGACTCTAAACAGTCATTGTGACTTGCCTCTTTGCTAAAGATAAGGCTGGATTCTTCAGATAAACAGAAATAATATTTGCTTACTTGTAAAATTTTATTGCAATCGCGAAATTTGGAAATTATGTTCTGTTAAAAGTCGCTGGTTCTGTTAGCTTTTTTGTGGCGATGATGATTTGGCAAATGGGGACTTTTTGTGGCCATTTTTATCATTTATTTATTATTTGTTCACGACAAACAATAAAACACAACTCAATTTTTGATATTAATTTCTTTAAAATTAAATTTGTAATTTTTTTAAAAGTTTGATAGGTAATTTTTATTAAAAATTAATTAAATTTAAACATTAAAATGCTCATTAGTTATTTTTGTGAAACATCTTGGTAAATTTTATTCAGCTGTTTCGTTTTTAAGGTAAACAAATTTGCATGGCTGTATAGTTCAAAAACAAACATAATGAAAAACTCGAGCCAAAATCATATTAACTTTTATATAATTTAGCTTCTTAATATTTAGTTTATAATTTACTCTTTGAACTAGTTAAGTTGATTTTAATAATTAATTTTACAATTTATGATAATACTAATTGATTGATAGTATAAAAAATATTCGATCTCAGTTAAAGTAATGAGGACTATCGAATGTCCTCTTTGTGCATCTCTGGCTATTAATATTGACATAATAGAACAGCTAATAATGTCATAATCTTGTCTTGGATAATATTTTCTGATATAGCGGATTTTTAGGCTATTACGCGACGTACCTAACAAATGACTCGACGTATTTAAGCCAAACAATCCTATTTTAAAGATTATTAATTTCCCTACACATCATTCATACATCGTTTTGACATTGAATGACTGGTTCAGAATCTTAAGCACACTAAGGAAAATGATTATTTTGCTCGATTTAGCCTTATGCCTTGATCACACCAATTTTACTGCTTGGGTACGATCCGCCCCCTTTTTAAAGATCCAATTTCCCAATTAACTGTTATGATTAGATAATGAAATTGNGCAATAGAATTTTTGTTTTTCTGGCCATTTTTTGCCACTTCC
>JXOV01006800.1:0-10138 GCA_001014945.1 Clogmia albipunctata
CTTAACCAACTACGCTATCCGGTCCCCTAAATTGCATATTAGTAAAATATAATAATTTTGTGAATTTACATGATTTGTGATTGTCGGCGGGTAATGAATAATCAATAATTGAATATGATTGAATTATGGATTACTTTCTAGAGAAATCCAATAAAATTGTATAAAATAACTATTCGACCCAATTTTATTAGTGGTAGCTCACCCTTAGCATCTAGAAGGGTGATTTTTTTGTATGGGTATATTTAAATGCTTGGTAATAGTCAAGTACTAAAAACCTATATTTCCAACAAAAAAGTTTTAAAAATCGGGGTGGCACGCCTTTAACATTTAATGGGAAGAATACACCGAAACTTGGTTCGAATTCTTTTGTACTCTTGTTTGGTTTTGGCAGCCTGCAGTTCTGAATTGGATATCATTTTTCTTATAAAGTTATTATTAACGCTGTTATTTAGGTTTATACCTAATTTTCCATTCTTCTCCTATTTTTCTTTTTGTTTATTTAACATACGAAGCGATCATAAAACTCAGACGGCTAAACCAATGGCTAGGCAGGGATTGTTTAGAAAGTGAAACCGCCTGGTGTTTGCATTTTATCTGTAACCCTTAACTGCACACAGGTTATTTGTTTATACCGTGTACATTTTATTTTGAATAAAATTTGCGATAAATGTGGATTTTTAAACAATTCTTTTTCCACTATTAATTATGCAAATTTGATAAACATTTTGAAAATAATTATTTAATTCGCCACTTAATACCGCTTAAAGACCTTTATATCATTTTCAGATCACATCTTTCGTCCCCGGAATTTGTTGGGCAATAACAATTCGTTTCCATTTTGTCCAATTTTTGGCAGAAAAGTTCATTTATCGCGAATTTTATTGAAGAAAAACAGATTGTTATAGGAACAGCTAAGAGAACCTTTTTTAGAAGACGTTTTACATGTACTTGACGTTATTTATTATCAAATCGATTACAAACTAATATGTTATTTGAATTTAAATGATGAAACTAATGATAAGTAAAGTAAAGCCATACCTGTGAGCAGAAACAATTTTTTTGCTATATCAATTCTCGAGTCGTTGGGGTCCATAATTTCTCTTAGAAGAAGACTGTTCCTCTGCATTAACTTTTGGTAAGTTTGTTCAATAAATTGTATTTTCTGAATTAAAAAAAAATTATTATCAAAAATAAAAAGGATAAATAATTAAACTTACATCAATTCCAGTTGCAATTGTTGGAAACTCCAAGGTTCGAAGCTGTGGAATGGAGTCTGTTGAATTTCCAATTAAGGACGGATAGGAATGATGAAAAGACGGTCCTTGTCGAATCATTGGAAGCGAATCAATCGAACTTTGAGAATTTGGAATGACATCAGCCATTGTTTGTTGAAAATTAGGAGTTCTTAACGAGGAAAGATTCCCCAAATTCCGAATATTTCCGCTTGAAATTTGATTAGCGTCCTTGGACAAGTCAATCGGAATTAAATTCTCTTGAATATCGGCAAAGGAGTTGTCCATAGCATGGATATTAACAACAGGATTTTGATTTGATGAAATTATATTGGAATTATTCCCATTATTGAATGAATTTTCAACGACATTTTCATTTAGGATTAAATTGTTTTCAACTGGAGCTCGAATTTCGTTTAAATCCTGATCAATTCCGTTTTCAATACAATTTTCCTCGTCCATTGGCTCATCTCTTGGAATATTTGGCATTTCGAAAAGCTCAAATTCTGGAAATATGTTCTCAAAGATAAAAAGTTGCCTTCTCAAATCACTTGTGGCCAGATCTGGATTGAAATTATGACGACTAATCAAATGCAAAGGAGCAAATCTCTGTTTGCGTTTTAGTTTCCGTTTTGGACGAGAAATTGGCTGGTTTTGAGGCAAAAGATTAAAATTATCCGTTGGTTCATCGATTTCAATTGCATTCTCGGCTTGATTTCCATTCTCTAAAGCTGAATTTGGCAAATTTTCTTTACTTTGGATGAGGGTTGTTGTAATTTGTGATAAACGCTGAAATTAAAAAAAAGAATAATAGAAATAGTTATTTATGCAAGGAATGTGCAAACTGAAAGTTTTTTTAATATGAGTAATAGTTTATTTGCACGACGAAGTGCAAAAATTTTACGAATAATAAAAAACACAGTTAACACATGACAAACATACAATTATTTTTGCAATTCAATCAATAAATACTTTGTAAATTTCTATAAAAAAAATTTATATGATATGTCAATACTTAGCACACTACTACTTTTCTTCAAAATTCATCTAGAATTTTGGTAATGGTTTTGACAGTCGGTTTACCAAAATTAAATGTAGAAAGCCAGAATATTGGTTCAGTGACAAAATCTTGGTATGAAAACATCTCCCAAATAAATTGGACTAAATACTCTTATACAGAAAAATTCAATATTCAGAATTACTGACTTTTGTTCCAAAATAAACTGGATTCACGGACACTTCTTCAATTTGAGAAACAGCGATTTGTGAGAAAATGCAAAAACTGTTTTGTGACTGTTCGAAATGAAGACAGTATGTGATGGTGACAAAGTTAAGAAAATGAAATTGAGTTGCCTACGGAACGTTGAGGGAGAAAAACGTCAGTTTTGGTCACAGAGAAATAAACAGTTTCAATTAATTGAAATTATTGGTGTTTCCTTAGAACTAAGAGTCAACGTGAGAGTAAGTGAACCAGGAGACAAGTAATATACGAGGTGAGTGATAAATAAAGCCCAATGGGTTCAACAGTGACGAACCGGGATGTCAAAATGTAATTTTTAATGGTGTTTTTTTTTATTGAGCATTTTTACGATTTTGACCAAAATTTGGTAATTATTTAGTTGATATTAAACTTTTTACAGGCAACGAACTAAAAATCATTGGCATTTTCTTAATAAAAAAGGGGCACAACATTGGTAAAATTGAATTTATTGTTAAAAAATTGTGTACTAATTGCCAATTCTGTGAATGAAGCAAGTTGGTTACTAAGGTTGATTTTGAATTGGACTATGAAATTTGTATCAAATTTCAAGTCACAAACACATCTAAAAATAAAGGCCAAAAAGAATAAAAGATGAAATGGGGTTTTGACTGATTTGTAAGGAATTTAGCCTTATTTCATCTTAGCACAAATATATAAACCATTTAATTCTCCATCAGCCAAATCATCCATTTCGCCCTGTTGACATGTTGGGTATTGAAAATTTTTACTTAAAGTATTAAGGAACCATTAAACTTATTTTCTCGCTTTTGGCACATTATGTCCGCCCGATTCAGAATCTGTGTTTATTTCTTATAATGGCTTACTAATGACTAAGTACTGATTCCAAGCCATCAATATAAAATTTAATACGGTATTCTCTAAATAACTTGTAATTCACAATAACAGTTCATATTAATATTGAACCTATCCTCTAAAGTATCCAGACCTATACTGCCCTAGTGTGCGGTACAAATGGTCTAACAACACTGTTATCCGTTCCCACTCAGATCCTTTAAAGAAATTAATATGTCAATAGCAATAAGTTAGTTAGGGTGAAAAAAAACGTTAGGCAAGAAGAGCTAGGACGAATTACGTGGAGGGCTGTCCACCATACACTTAATGTCATGTTTTCGTACATCTGGACAATTATCTTATTTTCTGTATAGTCTAGTCTAGTGGTTAGCGCCCTCGACTGCCTACGCGTCGTGGGATGCTAGCGAATTATAGATAATGGCATTACAAAATATAAATAAAAAGAAACAATTGACTGGATCCGTTTACAACCGATCTCAGTGCTATTGAGTAATAATACACTGAAAAACATATAGTCATGAAAAATCTAAGCCCGTTGGTTGACTTTGAGACTCTCCATGTTCTTTTAACGAATTATTTTTTTTGTTGTAAATTTTATATGTGAATAAGGGGTTTAACCCCCCTACGGGTTCTTTGCCCACTAACCAATTCTGTCATGAGCTCTGTGACATAAGTCGTTTCTCCTTAAAAATCTCAGTTTATATGAGCCGGACTTATTACACGAACGATGTGTCTGCTCTTAAAATACCCATTTCTATTATAAAAATTATCACAAAATGGCGCTTATGCTTATTCTTAAAACAAATATTCTAGTATACAAGACTTTATTATTTGAAAATGCGTTTTACTCATTTGAATTTCAGTATTTGAAAAAATATATTTGTTAGATTTTTTATTAATTTTTTTACTTTAAAATTAAAAACCTTACCTTTGATTGTCCAATATTTGTTGGTCTTGAAATGTTTCTCGAAACATCATTATCGTTCGCTGAAAAAGAAATTGGCGATCCCAAATTCTGACCTTGCAATTGATGTTCAAAATCATCAAAATTAATAAACTCGGGATTGTCAGACATTTGCTGGACTGCATCATTTAACTGTCTAATATTGTTAAATTCAGACAATGGGTTAATGGAAGATAACATTTCCAAATTAGAAGACATTTGCGGAAGTTCGTTAAGAGTTACAGCCTAAAAGAAAATAATATAAATATGAAGTGGCTAGTTGTAATCATTTTTTTATTTACAGCTCGAGCTTGTTGCAATTCCTCCGGATATAAAGGACGTTCAGGGAGCTGGAATATAATAAAATAATATATTTTGTCTAATTCAGTTAGATATATTCGTTGTGAGTTGTTGGTCCACCGTTGCAAACGTTTTTATTTTTAATTATCGATTAACTGGTATTTTTTCAGAATTACACAAAATAGCGTTTAATACACAAGTGAAATCGGTTATTACAGCACTCATTTACCACTTGTATCGAAATATACTATTTTCACTTTCATATCTTCGACTTGGATTTGAATTTCATAGTAGTGAATATTTTGAATTTTTATTTCACTAGTAAAAAAAGAAAGTCATAAATCTACGAATAAATTTGTTTCAAAATCCAAATTTAGAAGTCATGTTGGGTGGAAAGCGAAAACGATGAAAAACTTGCCTAACGGCTCCTTTCCTCATAAAACGCCTTATTCTGCACACTTGTAGCACGAATAGCAATTTTTTCTTTCGATTTTGCTTAAAAATTTACAAATAGTAGTTCACAAACTTGTAGGTAAGGCTCATTTACCAATCTTGTTCCATTACACTTTTTTTTACTCAATTGGGTAAGCGCTTTATTACTAATCGTTACTTAAACTACTATTACAAATCCATATCGAACTATTTGTTGTTCATTGATGATTTACTAGTGAAAAACTGTGTTTTTTTTTCTATGTAGAGAGTAAAAGAAATTATCTAACACCAAATTTAAATCTATATCATACCGCTTGCGACACAAAAAATATAAATTAATACTATTTAGCGACGAAAGGCCCTTATTTATTTAAAAATTGAAATTCCCGATTAATTGATATAATTAAATTGTATGTCTATGGCATCTTTATTTTATTTGCAATCGACTGCAATTTTTAAAAATAAAATAGAGGAAATATTAAAGTCGAGATATAGAGTGTACATATCGAAATGTGCGCAGAGCAACAAAGTTTGAATTTAGGTGGTTTAATCAAAATGGCGCCATCATACTTTATTTGTGCAAGTGTGATTTTTTTCTTTACCTATTATTTGGAGAGAAACCGTAGGTTGTGTTCGGAAATTAATTGCTAGTATTTAGGAAATGATTAAAATAGGTGGTGATCAAATTGAGGAGCATAACAGGGACCCAGTGCGTGATTTTTTTAAACGAGTAAATGAGTGTGAAATACGAGCCGTTACGTGAGTTTTTGAATAGTTTTTGATCGGTGTAAAATCCGTTTCTTAACTCGGAAACGACGGAAAACTCGTATTTTGATTGAATTTTAACCTCGTTACTTCATTTAAAAAGAACTGCTGATTTTATGACAAATAAATATTAAATTTAATGAAAAATAAGACTTTACCTCAATTTGAGAACTTTCTGGAGGTCCTAAAATAGAACAAATATCAATAAAAATTCTTAAATATAATAGATAATCAATAAAACCTCTTCTCGTTTGCGAAGCAACCCTTGGCTTTGGTATGGGTACCGCGCCATTTACATACAAGTTTTTCTTATTGGTAATTTTTCTCAACAATTTGTGCGTCGATTTTATTTTCTCTAAAAATTGAAATTTCATTCAAATTATCTAAAAATTAACACAATTACTTACTTCTCAAATCTTTAACAAAGTCCCTAAACACAAAGACGTACTTTTCTCTAAGCAAATGCAGTTCACTTTGCGTCAGATCCAGAATTTGGTAAAGTGGAACATTTCTAAAAAAAAATAGAAAAATATCCATTAAAACCTACGTTTCTCTATATACACGTTGAAATAGTTATTTACTCAAGGTCTTTAAAGTCCGAAACAGTCAATTGGTGGACTGGGGTGTCCAAAATCTCCCTTATTTGCATTTTTGCGGAAAAACAAAACCGTTGAAAAAGTTTGTTGTTGTTTTTAGTTTTTGAAATTTTCGGGGTTTAACTGTAGAATAATTTTTAGAACATGGATATCTAAGCCAAGCTTACTTATACTGAATACTACTTTTTCCGAAAGTAAACATTGTAGGAGAAACGAAAAAATGGACGAAATAGACAATATAATAATACATTCTCTTCGGCAAATTGGATGGTGAATATATTCTGAACCTATTTCAATGATAAAATATACAAATTATCGTTTAATTCCAGTGAAATTGACGATGAACTTACTCTCTCACAATTTTCGCCAAATTTGCTGGTTTCGTACGTCTCTAGATGTTTAAAACTGATTGACCCATCTCTGGACTTACCGAAAAGCCTTCCTAGTGCAATGGCCCAAAAGTATGGGGCTACCACAGCCCTGGCAGAGGCTTGTTTAAAAGTTGGATACCGGGGCGAAATCGGATATCAAACATTTTTATACTCAAATATCACAGAAACTAGACGAATCTTTATGTTTCTAATTGAGAATTTGCCCAAGGAGGAACCAGATGCTGTCCTTAGTGAAGGACCAATTACCAAGAGAGCGTTATTAGAGAAAGAAATGAGAAAGAACTTGATGGAATCGTTAAAATCTCCCTTCCAAAGACAAATTATTAATTTCATTGAGCCAAAAGAGCTTCCATTCGAAGCAGTAGAGCTGAACATTCCATTAGATGAACAGGGAACAATCTCTAGTAAAAATTGCCCCTCAATTTTCCATCAGACCAACCCAAATAACCTATTTCCCTCGATAATTGTTAAAAATGATAAACAATCGTTGGACTATCAAGAAACTTTAAAATTGGCCACAAAAAGGACAAGACGACAACAGAAGGTGGGTGATTCTGCTAAAGAGGAAACTGAAGAAGATGTAGAAGATATCGAAGAAGAGAAAATTGATCCAATTGAAGAAGCTCAGACAAGAATTGAAAATTTAAAAATGGAAATTAATCAAAAGATGGAAAACTGCAATTTCCTTAAAGAAAAAATCACTGAACAACAAGAAATTCTAAGCAATGAAGATGAAAAACTGGATAAATTAAAGACTGCAAAACGAGTGAAGGAACGTACGTTGGTGGTTTTAGAAAATCCCGAAGAAAATATTCAAAAACTTGAACAAATGATCAAAAATTCTCACGATAAAATGAAAAAATTAAATGATCAATGGGATGAGCACAGGATGCCTCTTATGGAAGCCATGGAAAAGATTGAGGAACGGAATTCTAAAAAGTTATCAAAGTCCAAAGTAAGTTAAATAGAGATTATTTTCTGGAATAAGAATGATATAATTAACTGTTTTTAACGAGAAAATGAGTGTGAAAAGAGAGCTACAAGACGAGTTTTTCATCGTATAAGAGTTAAAATCTAACACTGGGGTAGGACATATATTTTACAATCCTTTAGAAAATAAACGAAATATTAATTTAAAATATATTTGCCATTGGTTATAACGGGCATGTCCTGACCTACACAAATAAAACGTGCAGTTTAGGAAACAAAAAGACTCCTAATCGAAACATTTAGACAAAATTTGCTCGTTGATTATGACTTTTGCGCCTATATGTCTCCTCGATAATTACGATTTTAAGGTCTTGAGTTGAGTATTGATATATAATCCTTATCTATCTTATAGTCTAAAGCTGTTAAATTATAAGACTACGATGCTTTCATAAAAAATCTAGAATTTGGAAAATTTTCCTTCTAAATTTTTAATATTTTTCTTTAAAATATTAGCTGATCCGGCAAATGTTGTCTTGCCATTTCATTATTTTTAGGAAATATTTTTTTAGTTAATTATATGTCTGTACGATGATATTATAAAGGGAAATGAACTGTTGTGGTAATCGATGATACCCATCGATTTAAATTAATATTTTATTTTTATTTAAATCATGATAAAATCAAAAATCGCACTTTTTAAAAAAAAAAATAGGTATGACTTAGGCTTAATATTTAGGAGTATAAAAATATAACTATAAGTTTTAACCGACCTCCTCCAAATGCCCACAAAATTTGATTAACATCGGGTTAACTGTTTGTGATCAGTACGTCGTTAAAAATTGCTTTGTGGAAAAATAATTTATTAGGAGTAGCTCACCCTTAACATTTAGGAATATAAAAAAAAACAAAAGGCCAACCTTCCCCATATGCCCACAAAATTGCATAAAATTCAATTAAACCATTTCAGAGGAATTCGGCTATAAACATTGAATGTGGAAAAATAATTTATTAGGAGTAGCTCACCTTTAACAATTATAACTGTAATTTTTTTGTGACATGACTTTAAAACAGCCCAACCCCACATGCTAAGAAAATTTTAATAAAATCGGGTCAACCGTTTCGGAAAAGTGCTTCTTTAAACATTAAATTGTTGAAAATTAGGAGTAGCTGACCCTCGCGTATTAATCGAAAGAATGTTTGAATTAAGAAAATATTGTTCGTTTTTATAGCATTTTTTTCCTTTCCAGTTAATTGAGGACCAAATAACTGAAACCCGAGTGAAGCAGGATGTAATTCGGGACGAGATGAAGGACAATTACTCGATTTATCATCAATTGTCGAGTGAATTGGAGGGATTGAATCAAAATATCACGAGAAGTGCTTACACGAGTCGAATTTTGGAGATCATTGGGAATATCAGGAAGCAGAAGATGGACATTGATAAGGTGCTGTGCGATACGAGGGAGCTGCAGAAGGAGATCAACACGATAACTGGACAGCTGGACCGGCAATTCACAGTCACCGACGATCTTCTGTTTAAAACGGCGAAAAGAGACGATTACTCAAGAAAAGCCTATAAACTCCTGGCCACTCTCCACGCCGACTGTGCGGAGCTGGTCAAGAGCATTCAGGAGAGTGGCGCCATCATCAGGGAGACGAGGGACCTCGAGGAACAGATCGAAAACGAGAAAATGAAAAACGTCTCAGCAACGCTCCAGCAAATTTCAGCCGATTTGGAACAAATGCAAAAGGATAACCAGCAAAGGTTTGAAACCAACTAAAGTGGACTGCTATTATTTACATATTTAGATATTATATTATTGATAATGTAAAGAGATTTTATGAAATAAAATACTATATTGACTAAAGTAATTTGTATTGTTTTAGTGCATTTTTTTATTCATTTTTCACATCCCTTCTACAACTTTAATCTATATCCATTCATTGAATAGCAGCAGATTAATAGTATTGTAGAAAGATCCAATCTATCTCTCCTATTCTCCAATCTTTGAAAACCTGTCTCAATTCGAACAAATAGTGTTGACGACAATAGTAATAAAATCCGAAAAAAACGGTCTGATCGAACAACCTGCGATGGTTTCGAGTAACCGAAATTACAAAATCTATCTATTAATTTGTAAAAAAAAAACCTCTGAATCGATGACAGTATTTGCAGCGACTATTTTGTGACGGAATTGAACGGCTTTCGACGTTTCCATCGAGTTTTTTGAGGAAGACTGCATTTTCATTCTTCATCGCGGTGGAGTGCGCTTATTAAATTGTATTTAACCAATCTTTTCCTAGCCACAAACAAATTAAACTGTCCACGCGCGCGTTTAAATTACTCGAACACACCCGGAACTTTTGACTCTATTGATTAAACTCTTTTCAGAGACCATTAGTATTTCAGATCGTTATGATCGAGAAAATCGGTGACTGAAAGAGTAATGCCTTGGCTCCATTTGAACGGTCCG
>JXOV01006801.1:2327-30524 GCA_001014945.1 Clogmia albipunctata
AAACTTTAATTAAAAGTCATATTCAACATTTAAGAAGAATTTAACTTTTTGTCATTTAATGTGAAAAAATTTAAATCGATTAATAAATCATGGCCTACTTTATTATAGAGACATGAAAAACGTCAAAATATATTTTAAAAATTATAATTTTTAGTAATTGAATTTTTGTACTAAGTACTACTTTTGTCTATTTACACGATTTGTTATTGTCTGCGGGTATTAAATTATAATTTATTCAATACTGTTCGATTATAAAAAAAAATCAAGAGGAAGCATTATTAAACAAAATTGTATAAACATAATAATGGACTTTATTAAAATAATTTAAACTTTTATAAAATTCATATTACCGATCCAAAATTACATAAATGCAACTGCAAAAATGACAATTTCCCATGAGAGAGAAAAGAACGAACAACGACGCTGTTAATCGATATCCAGTTAAATTTTTTTATCATTACGTAATCACTGATAATCTTCTGTCCACTGGTATCAACCAGAGATCAGCATCGATCAAAACAGTAGGGTGTTCTTTCAAACGTGCTTCAGAGAAGGCAAATTTTCTTATATCGATCGGAAATCGTATTTTTTTAAATGTATGGTTTACGTTAAACTTGAAAATTTTACTCAATGGATTGAATTACGAATCCAATTATGATTCGCCGCTAAGAATGCATACTTTGCAGACGTTGTTTTCAACAACAATAAAATCAAAATTACTAATTCAATCTTGTTAGAATTTGAAGCATATCTTTTTTTAGACGATATTTTAAACAAAAGACAGAACTTCTTCGAACACACCTCGCAGCCGATGTGGTAACACATCCGGATGCCTCTTCGGAGTCAAGGCTTCGATCCCAGGGCTGGTAGGATTGACTGGGTCCTTTTCAACTGGTCTAGGTGTTATTAATTGACTGCTAATACACTGAAGACTAATAGTCACCGAAATGTTGGAAACCTGTTCGTTGAGGTTGAGACCCCTCAAGTCCCTTACAGGAATTGAAAAGGAAAATTTTATTTAATGATTGAAATATATGCATATATCAAAGCCGCTCAACCTTAACTAAGTTGTCCGGATATTGGCAGTTGTATGTGTATCGTCACCGACTTCGCTGTAATTCAATGTTTTGATTTTGTATGAGCTCGAAATGAGGACTAGACACATGTGTATTGTTATGTAGATACTATATTGTACCGAATTAAACACTCTTTCTTTAAAATTTCAATGCTTTTTTGATAAATATGATGAGAGAATTTTTACGATATTTTACCCATTTCGGCTCAGAATAACGGACATTTAGCAAGAGCCAAAGAATATTGTCTTGGGTTGTATTTATGGTAAATAACTACTTTAAGAGTCTTTTGTCAAAAAATTATAATTAATTTCCTTGCATACAGCGGAGTCGATGACGTTTTTACTACTACTACCACCACAGTTCTGGATAACCCTATTGTTTAGTTAGCGTTGATATATATGGTTTAATATTTTAATAATTTTATATAATGATCTCATCCGGCAAGGAGGCTAGAAACTCATTAGACCACATACGTTACTGATATTTTGACATTGAGGATACTACTTCCTGTGAGGTCAGCTACAGTTACGTGCTTGTTTCTATGCGTGAAGGACATGTTTTTGGTTGATTTTATGTACTTGTATGCATTTGACAAATTTTTACATTTGAGACGTTTATTTAATTTACTGAAGAAACTAAAAAAAGAATAACTGTTTGTGAAATCCGTTAAATCTATCAACCGGAATATGACCTAATTAATGCATAAAACGTGTCATTATAAAAAACTTAATAGAGCTGTCTATCAATATTTTATAAATGGAAAGACTGGAAAATAATGCTATTGTTATTCTGCTTATTTAGATTCCTCAAGCGCGATAAACAGATTGAAACGGAGGAATGCCTATAAATAAACCTACCAAAATACCAGGAAACAATTCATTCATGATGGAATTTAATTTTTTATTGACTTTTACAAATTCTCTACTAATAAATCGATTAAATTTATTTATAAATGAAATCAATGATCTAAAATTGGCTAAATAACAATTTATGTATACTCTTTGAGAGATTTGTTTGTGGAATTGTTTTCAATTAATTTTCTTGTTAAACATAAATAATTTTTTGTATGTTTTTCATTGCTAGGGTTTGTTTAACAAAGACTAGTCTCAATTTCAGTACTTTGTGATGTATGCCTTTTTTAATATAATTTAANATGATCTAAAATTGGCTAAATAACAATTTATATATACTCTTTGAGAGATTTGTTAGTGGAATTGTTTTCAATTAATTTTCTTGTTAAACATAAATAATTTTGATTTTCATTGCTAGGGTTTGTTTAACAAAAACTAGTCTCAATTTCAGTACTTTGTGATGTATGCCTTTTTTAATATAATTTAAATCCTTTTAAAATAAAACAAGAAATAATTAAGGATGTTTTGTTTATTTTTTGAAAATAATATAAAACTCGTTATTAAAGTATAAAATTTCAACAAAAAATTGAGTATTTCAACAATTAGAAAATTACGACTAATTAGATAAGGGTTTTTGATTTTTCATACTTCGCGCCGATTTATCAATTAAGTTCAATCAATAACTTTATCCAAACCGGTTTGATTTTGTAACGATTTAACCCAGATGGGGTCGTTTGTGCATGTCATCATTTTTCGAGGACAAATAAATAACTCAATGGAACTATTTACTATTACGATTTTAATAATGTCATCTTATAAGGCTTTGTAGTTTAAGAATAATAGTATTTTAAAACTATACACTAAGTCTTTTACAGATAGTTATTTGTAATAAATTGGATATTTCGGGTTGGTTGTTGGTGAAATGAATTAAGTATCTAAACGAAGATTTTCACCAAAAGCATAGATCAATCTAATTTCTTAATAATTGATACTTCTTTATCTAGTGTTAAATGCAAGCATTTATCTCTTTTGTAAATATCGGAAAATTATATTGAAGCGACCGGTGAAGATGTTAGAAATTGGCAGCCTTTGAATATTTGAGTTTGTTGAAGAATATTTTGTAACGTGTGTTATCTTATAGTAATTTTATGGCAGGACCGAAGGAACCGTAAGAAATGTTAGAAGCGTAACTTCTCAAATAATAAAGTTTAAAGTATTTAGCGATAAGGTTCATGAGAAGGATCTCCCAAAGCGAATCACACGTAATAATGTTTATGATTCGCATTCAGTGACATGTTTTGAGAAGGAAAGAATTTACAGAAGCAAAGAAATCAGAAGAGAGCAATTGTTAAGTGTTGAAGTAGAGAGTCGGTCTCCAGCAGTCATAGTGTAAACCTCGTTTTAAGGAGTTGATCTCCAGACCCGGTCAAGAGAGGACCAAAGTTAAGGAACAAAATATTCCAAAGTCGTCGCGTTCGTGTGTTTTATATTTAAGTCGAAAGTGTCCAATAAGTGATCACGTGTAATATACTTTGTAGAATCCATATTCGTGTTAATAAACATTAAATATTTTATAATATGTGAAATTATTATTTTTTACTAGCTATATTCCACTATTTACATATAAGTGTTGTGAATTTGCAAAGTTTTGTAAAAATTAAGACCTCTCGAATGTAATGCATATTTTGTACCAATTTCACATTTCCCTCAAATTTCAAATTATAAAATTGGATGATTTCACTTGAAATTCAGTCATATTTGGTTTTACAGAAACGTTGACAATGAAAACCATAATTCAAAAAAATAAAATATACACTTTTTTATTTTCAAACTTGGTATCTAAAACCATACCATCCCATCTGATGTTGTACGTAACTTTTTCAAAACATCGTCAAAAAATAAAAATTTTGATTACGAGTTCCACATTTTTTAAACTTATACATTACATTGTTAATAATGCCCAATTAGATGAAATTATTCGGTATTTTGGTAAAAATTCAATCCAGTTAGAAATTATATCAAGTCAAAAGACCTCTAAGGTCGGAAACGACTCCACTGGATTGACTAGGAATAGGTGCTCTTTACCAATTGTAGTCTATATTTAACAAGAAAAATTTAATTAAAAAAAGAGCATTATAAGTTTTGATTATAATTAGTTTAGCATTTTTATATATCGGCTTTATTGCTTTCTCGGTGGCATGGGATCTTTTTCTGACTCGCAAAAGGTTGCATTGTTATCAACAGCATTGCTGAAAAATATTTCTAACGATTTGTAAGGAAATAAAATTGACGGATTGGCTGGATTCGTTTGCAATTGGTCTAGGTGCTAATAATTGACTAATATTATACTGAAAACCAATAACCAATAAAAAGTTAACCCGTACGTTGAGGTTGTTTCCCATGTTCCTTAAAGAAATGGAAATTTAGTTTAGCGGATTTTAATCTTTAATCTGAAATATATAAGTTTTATAACACTCATATATCGGTCAAGGTAATTATTGAACTGGTCTATTAAGAGATCAATGATATTTCTGATAATCGATATTGTGTTGTAATCGGCCATGTAGAATTATTTGAGAATTGACTATATAAAATGAAACATTTTCATGGGAAAATAATCTACGAATTTTTTTTTTGTACGAGATCCACAACTTATTGTAATTAGTTCTTTATGTTTTTATAAATAACATTTTCGTAAATTAGTCTTAAAATAAAAAATGAGGGTTGTATAAAAATAAAATATAATTTATTTATGAATCTGTTCCAATAAAAGAATGAACTTGAAAACCTTTCTTCCCAAATTACCCAAATGAGTACCCGATTCTGACCTGACCTTTTGCAACCTGAAATGATCTTTTGATGGCTTTTGGTCATGGCAAATTGGGAATTTGTAATTAGCGAGAAAATCCGCAATTCATTACTGATTTTAAATGGCAAATTCGCAACCAAATTGCGAGTGGGACAGCGAAATGGTCTGAAAAGTGTGCTGAGGCAGGTCTTTATTTGAATAAACAGTGAAGAGGAGCATTAGGGAATTGGAATCCATCGGTTTAACGTCTAAAGCCAAGAATCGGAGTATCGTAAACTTTTATTCGGTCTTATGTATCTGTGCGAATTTATTGCACACAATCGTATTCCGTTTTTCCACGAATCTCCCGATTCACACATATTGATTTTCCGCCCCACGTTCAGCTTTTATTAATATTTAATGACAACCCTTACAGCGGGAGAGATAGTGAGCGAGAGTAAAAGAGGAACGACGACGACGGCATCGACCCGTTCCCCTGTCGCCGTAGTCGTCGTCCTGGCACTTGACGTTCACCTCTTGAACCAGCCACCGCAATACAATCATCATCATTTCCATATTTCGAAAGAAATTAGTATTAGTCGTCCGACCATAAATCCCACTCCATCTTTCTCTTCCTCTGCTGGCTCGATTTTTGAAAATGGCAACACTGCTGTATTTTTCTGGTCCAGAATTAGAGATGAATAAATATGAGCAAAAATCAAGCCACCACAAAAAGAAGATACGACAGTCCGTCTGTTTATTCCTGGTTAACGAACTCAGGGCTATTTGATTGAGTTGGTGGCAAAAGCGATTTTATTGGACCCATCTCTCCTCTCCAGATAGATATATACGCCTTTGTTGAACACAGATCCTCTCGATAAGTTTGCACTTAATACGTGACTTTGTTTCGAATTCGCCTTTGGAAAAATTACACGACATGCTGCTTAAGCACGATCCCCCAAGTAATCCTGTGGCGAAGGCTCGGATTTACTCAGATGCTATTACTCTCCAAGGCCTAGTATTTATTTAGAGGATTTCCAATACAAATTCCGAATTTTCCCCTTTTCATTATTTATACAGAAAACGAACAAAAAATCCGTCTGATTCCATTCTGTTTCGGTCGTTATACTTTTCCCTCAATTGCTATTACTTATGCAATTTCAAAACTGTGCCAATTCTGTTTACTGTGAAATTTAATTATTCAATAACTGAGGGAATTTTTAAGGGAAACTCAATTAATAGTTGGCAAATCAGTGCAAGCAAACGTTCCCCTCCATACAACGCAGCTGCGCAATGTAATACAATATTTGAAAGAGACATCTACAGGATCTGTTTCTATTTTGTAGAAGCTTAAAAGCTCTTTTCAATTCTGAAAAATACCAATAGAATATTTTAAGATTTTGATTATTTAATGTTGAAACTGTCGAAACATTTTTAAAAACATTATTTGAGTTTTTTGTTTGTTCTTTAAATAGTAAAATTCATTGTTTAAGTAAAAATAGTTTGAAGTATATAAGATTATCATTGACAAAAAATTAACGTTGTTTTGAAAACATTTAGATAAAATAATTAAATTTTTTAAACTTATCGACTTGTATAAAAATTTTAAATATTTAATTTAAATACTAAATTACTGAACATTATTTCATAAATTTGCTCGGTACATTTCAACGAGTATTTCCATGTTTAACCTTGAAAAGACAGAATTCCTAAGACAGCATCTCAATTTTAAATATACATTATTTTTATTATATTTGTATTGAGCAAAAACCATAATGAGGCATAAATCATAAACACCACGACGTTTAACGATCTGAAACTAATTGGATCGGTCGTCAATGACCTACTTATTAGAAGGCATTTTTCCAGAAAAATTCCATTTCACAGATTGCGTGATGACGCATTCATATAAAAAAATGCAAATTATATCTATTAAGTTTACAATGTTTTGCCAAAAAATCATGAATTGGAAAATTGTTATCTTCTAAAATAAAAAGATAATTTGTTTTTATGAAATATATCACTTTTGTTCGTAATGTTTACCCGCTTCATGGCCGATATACTAGTGCTAAACCCTGTCGAAAAAATATACAAAGAAAAAATAATATTAAATTATATTTGTACACGAAACCAATACTTATGGAAATAAATAGATTAAAATTAAAATTTTGGCAATACTCAAATTTTAAGAAGGTTCCCTATAAAATCTGATAACCGACATTATTTTATTGATGACACATCTTCTGGATCCTATGTGCACAGCAATTTAAAGAAAAAAAATTGTATTTTAAATTAAATTCACTTGCCAAAGTGAGTCAATACATTTAAAATGAACAGAAGTTAGGTTTACACAATCAGACGAAGTAAAACAGTAATATTTTCTATGAAATTACCATGTTGTGCTTTTAACTGGCTCAAGTTAAGTAACTCATCCGACTACTTTTTCGGATGACATGGGTTCGATCCCTGGGTGGGAAGGACTGACTGTATCCTTTTTCTACTGGTCTAGGTGCTATTAATTGACTAATAATACAGTGAAAACAAATAGTCTTGAAAAGTTTCACCCTGTTGGTTGTAGTTGAGACTCCTGATGTTGAACATTGAAAGATGAAAATTAGTAATATTTTCTGACCACTCGACGTATTTAATCTAAACCATATTAAAATAAAGGAAATTAAATTTCCTACCAATCGACCATACATAGTTTTGGTATTGTGTTGGCTACTGCGCGTAATAACCTTAAAACCCGCTATGTCCGAAAATATTAGTCGGAACTGTGACTTTGTTAGCTGCCCAATTGTGCCCATATTATAACCCATAATGCATAATGACCGCCATTTTCGATAGTCATCATTACTTTTTTAAATTCGAAACTTTTTTATACTATTTTCTCGATTTTCGAAATAAGAATTTTCAGACTTTGAATGTGAGCTACTGCCGGCCTGCTACGACGTCGTTACCCAAATTTTCGCAGTTCTGGATATATTACGGATTGCTTAACGATACCCATCGAAAGACTGCTTATATAATGCCCCATAACGGAGAAAAGGGCGGTGCGGCTTTAACACTGACCCATTCGGCATTTGCGGTTTTTCTTTTTTCGCCATTTCGCAAAATTGATTCAAGTATTTGCAAATCTGGTTTGAGCTAAAGTTGTGATCTGTAAAGAGATAAACTCTGTGTAAATTTGAAGATCCAGCTATTTTTAGCCCCAGAGATATCAAGGATAAACGGGAGCGGCTATAACTTTAATTCACACTGTACATACATTTTTACACAAGATGGGACAATTCGTTCCGTGGTAATCCTATCTTGTTTTTTCTACTACCGTCGAAATAAAAAATCAAGAAAGTTAATGAATTATATTCTCATCGGTCCAATAGACGGTTTAAACTCCGATAATTCTAGTTCTTTTAAGTGCCAGTGCCGAGATTTCAATCTTAATATGAAGCCTCTTAATTTTTACTAAATTGACTACAAAAACAAGTCCTAAACTATCAAAATTAGCAATTGTTGAAATCTAAAGTGTACGTATTACAAGACAGTAAACCTACTGAAACACATTTGAAATTTAATTTTGTTCAAAATTTTATAAAACATAGAAATGAATAGAAATTATTTTTAACCAATTTAATCAATTTCTATTTATAGAAATATAACCTTCGCTTTTTAATCGAATCATAAATCCGAATTTCGTTCCTAACTTTTATTTTATAATAAAGTACAAAGGCGGGGTAAAATCCCTGATTTCATGTCGAGGATTTTGATTTGCTATCTTTGATTTCCATTTGAATGATTTTTACTCGTCACACAAAAAATTGTTCACGCTATTTCTATGACAGGTGGAGAAATTTTCATTTCAATAATTCTACAAAAGAATCGATTTCCAATTGGATTTACACAAAGTGCTTCTGCTGAATCAAAGAAAAAATAGACTTAAAAGATTCACTTGAAAAGAATTTTCTATTTAATCCCATTTTAAAATAAAAGTTTTTTTAAAAACAAACTCTTCATACTTCAAGCGAGTTTAATTTACTTTGTACGAGTACATACAGCGTGAGTTAGCTCTATAAACGCACTGACGTTTCCTTTATATATCTAGAACCAGATGTGTCAGGAACTTTTTAAATTACACCCAATATTATTCTTAACAAAATCACAAATTTATGTTAAAAATAATTACAACTATTTTTATAGGTTTCGCGAAATTAAAAAAAATGCACAAACGTAAAAAAGTACGTTCGTGCATTATTCAGCTCTATAAAACGCACCCCTTATCTCCACCATGGAGGTTATATTAAATAATCTATTAGTTCATTCCGAAATATTTCAAGAATTCCAAAAAAATAGGTTAAAATGGCTTCCAGTAGTCAAGAAACCTTGATTACGAAAAATGAGAAAATAGTTTAGAAAAATTTAGAATTCAGATATTGTGATGATGACAATCGAAAACTGTCTTCTTTGTGCATTTCTGGATACAATTATTGACATAATACTACAGCTAATAATGCGTTGTAGATTACAAACTGCTCTTCGTATTTATCCCAAAGCATACTATTTTAGAGATTAATAAATTCTCTACATATCATACATTAATAAATCGTTTTGACATTGACCGACAGCTTTACTAAAGAATATGATTGGTGCTAAACCTCCTCGTAAAACAACGTAAAGAAGTAATAATATTAAAATTATATTTGTTCACATAACCAATACTTATGCAAATAAATGGAATTAAATTTAAATTTTGGTAAAATTCAAATTTAAAAGGAGGTTCATTATAAAATGATAACTGCCATTATTTAACTGATGACACATCATCCGGATCCTATGTCCAAATCATTGTAAAGAAAAAAAATCCTTTTTAAATTTAATTCACTTGGCTAAGTGAGTTCAAACATTTTCCATTAGATGGCGAACGTGTCAATTTGATAATTTACGGTTACAATATATTTAAAACAAACAAAAGTTAAGGCACACATTCGGACGCAGTAAAGACAGTCAGCTTTTGTATGAAATTACTATATTGTGCTTTTTGCTGGCGCACGTTTATTATTTTTCTCAATTTTTCCTTATACTTGTATCATATGAAAATAATAATCAAGATCTGGTTCCAGAGATATGCGTTTAAAGAGCTAACTCACGCTGTATTAAACAATTTTCATTTATGGTTCAAGAACTTATCATGTTTATTTAATTAACCTTCGAATTTTTGGTTTCTTTCCTGTGTGCCTGAAATGTTGTTAAACTCACCCAAAAGTGAAACGTAAACCTATTAAAGAAATTATATTTCAATGTACTCATGTAGAAGACTTGGAAATACGTATTACCAAATCTTAAAGAACCTTTTTTTGAAATGAAATAGGCACTTTGTTTCCTTTTCTGTTTCAGAATTCTTTCATATTGTATTAATAGAAGTTTTCGCAGTCCATTGGAGCGGTTGTTGCCCTCGGTGATAATCTCTCTGGTGAAGCAATAAAAGGACATAACAGAAATTAACGTTGACATCAAATAAATCGTACTCCTTGTTGGAGAATGTGTATAAGTATCAATATAAAAATTATATGTTAAGATCTCGTTAATTAGCTAATAAATAAAACGTTAATGAGCATTATTTCAAAAGCAGACTCAATAAAATAAGCAATTAAATATTTGTATGTTGTTTTTTTATAATAAAAGTAATTTATTTAGCATAAACATTTTTAAAATATACAGTGCAACATATAATTAAATTTCCAAACAACAGTTTTAAATATTAAATTTATATAAAATTATTCTAATAATTATTGGTGAATGAAATTCTTTGATGGCTTATTGGCTTTGCTGCTGTTCATCGTGTTTTAATAGATTAGCGACTGATAAAATCGCCTATCAGCTCCATTTCGCAGATCTTATAAAGCAATATGGTGTTCAAATACCAGGGCAGGTTCATTAACATCTTCAAAGTTTTGTTATGAGGTCGTCGATCTTTTAATATATTGGCCTGAGCCATGTTCTCCAGTAGAGGCGCTGCATACATAAATACTGGTCTGATGCATGATTTGTATAGTAGGAGTTCTTTNAAAGCAATATGGTGTTCAAATACCAGGGCAGGTTCATTAACATCTTCAAAGTTTTGTTATGAGGTCGTCGATCTTTTAATATATTGGCCTGAGCCATGTTCTCCAGTAGAGGCGCTGCATACATAAATACTGGTCTGATGCATGATTTGTATAGTAGGAGTTCTTTGGGTGTAATTTGGATTTTCGGCACAGTAGTGGATATAACTTTCGTATAGTCACAATTTGTGTGTTGTATAGAATTGTAAAAAATTGGAAAAAATTAAGGTTCTAGAATATTAACAATTATATTATTAGTACGAAAGACATTTCATATTAAGCTCAATTGCTTAGAAATATATTAACATAGAATTACATCTGTGAAAGTCCCCTACTTGTCGCAAAAGGCGAATAAAAGGCTTCACATCCTAGCGTCTGGTCTCAATGGTATGGTAACACCGAGAAGACCAAATACATGGAAATGAAAAGACTCGCTTTGTATATTTTATGGAGTACCATCAATAGCAATGGAAACGAGGAGGATGAAATTAAAAAACGGATTCTTGCAACAAATAGGATATATTTCTCGCTTCAAAACATATTGAAATCAAAGTATATTTCTAATCAAAATAAAATTAAAATCTACATAACTCTTATTAGGCCCGTCCTATCTTGTGGCAGTGAAACATAGACCATAAAAAAGCCATTACAGAACGACTAAAACAAGTTGAAAGGAAAATTCTTTGACGGTATTCGATAATGGTGAATGGAGGATCCTACACAATAAGGAGGTCTATCATATGTATAAGGATGACGACTAACTCAGGTTTGTGTAATTAAATAAATTACGTTGGGCAGGACATGTAACCTGGATGGGTGAAAACCGATTCTAAAAAAAACAATGGAAGTACGACTAACAGGAAAGAGACCAGTAGGCAGACCCAGGAAACGGTACGCAGCAACCATTAGTGAAGCAGCAGATCGATTTTTAGGTTTTTTAGAAATTATGCATTTTTAAATAAATGAATATAAAAATCTTAAAAATTCTTCGAATTTCTGTAAAAACATATTTTGCTGTGTTCGACACTTGTAAATTTTACAACTTCTCAAAGTTATAGGTCCTGTAGGCAGTTCTGACGGAAGTTCATAACGTGCACCAGCCAGAAGCACCATCATGGTAATTTCATACAAAATATGACTGTTTTACTGCGTCTGACTGTGTGCCTTACCTTATGTTCGCTTTAAATGTATTGTAACCAGCAATTACCAAATTGATACGTTCGCCATCTAATGGAAAATGTTTGAACTTACTTAGACAAGCGAATTTAATTTAAAATGTAATTATTTTCTTTAAAATGCTGTATACATAGGATCCGGAAGATGTTTCATCAACAAAATAATGGCAGTTATCAGATTTTATAGTAAACCTTCTTAAAATTTTAATTTCAATCCATTTATTTGCACAATTTAATTAGGTTCACATTAAACAAAATTTATCAGTAATTTCTACAGAAAGTTTAGATTTTTATATAAATTTACATCTAGTTTACAAGATGTTTAATTAAGATATTACAGTATACTATGAAATGTTGACTTTCATACATACATAAATTCGAATTAAACAAATAAAAAAATAATTCAAATATGTTGATTGCAAACATCGCATTTGAAGGCGTCTATTTGTGTTTCCATCAGTTTTGATCATGCCCAAAGGCCCGCTTATTTTGAAAAGCTGCAAAATCTATAATTATTGCGTTTTTTAATTTTTTTTCTGCTGATTCGTACTTTCGAAAAATACCTCTTTTTTCTTCTTATTTTGCAATTCAATATAATACCTGGGCATTACAGGGTTAACATTTCTTCTGTAAAAATCAGTAGAATTTCAAACTTTTGAATAACACGAAATGTTTTCATTATTTACTATTCACTATTTTATCCAAAGTTATTAAAAATAACAACAATACACGATTTAAAAAATATTCTTTCGTAAAGTCTTGAGTTTTTATTAAAGACGGAATTCAAGAAGGTGACTATTTGGACAACATTGATAATAAATCATTCGTTTCAAATTTGTTTTTAAGTCCATTGATCTGAATTCAAGCCTAAAGAATCTTTCTCTCAATACCGAGAAGTGTCCAAAGGAAAGAACGCATTAATAATAAAGTCGAAATCAAAATACATGGTAAAAATCACAATTGAGAAGCAATTCCTGTGTAAAAAAATATAATTAATACAATAAAAACCTGTAAAAGAATTTACATAGCAAAGAATAACTTGTTCGATTGCCTCTGTTGAATAATGAATACAATAATATATAAATACAAGGGAGGTTAACAAAATGTGGCTATTAAGAACACAGTTGTTAACTTCCGGGAACTGTTTTTATAACATCCTCAATTCTAAAGAAATGCTGGCTTGAAATATTATACACAAATTAAAGCTGAAAATGTAACTTCTGCCAATATTTATTTCAGTAGTAAGTGAGATGAAATTTGTAAAAAATATACATTTAACCAATAAACGATTTAAGAAATTGAAAATTAAACATAGGGAAAACTTAGGAGAGACGACATACTTTTTAAATAGTAAATTGAAAGGTGTAGTAAATTGGAATGCCTTAAACTTGGAAGCCTAATTAATATTATTATCATATCAATAGTTTATTCCAGGTTCTCTAAATGAAATAAATTTCCAATAGAAACTGACAGTTGGGAATTTGACACTTTATCGAACATGATTGGAAATGATGGCAGTGGAGGCCTTTTACATGAGTTACAATTACTATTTAAATCTAAAAAGTACTTTTGCTAGACTTACAAGATCTTTTTTAACTTTAACAACATTTAATTAGATTAACATTTTTTTATTATCACATTTCTTTATTGTTGCGATTGCAAAAACTAAGGTTTTTCGGTTTACTGGATCCATTGTTAATAATATGTTCTAAATAAATG
The DNA here is from genome assembly GCA_001014945.1 of Clogmia albipunctata. NCBI lineage: Eukaryota > Metazoa > Arthropoda > Insecta > Diptera > Psychodidae > Clogmia > Clogmia albipunctata. The sequence goes on from JXOV01006801.1 coordinate 16,035, forward strand.
ATTATCTGCAAATAAATGAAAGCATGACATCTATCCCAAATTATTGGGAGAGATACCATCATGTTCAAATTATCAGCATAAAATTGCAAACATGTTATAATAGTAACCAACGGATTTGTAACGATAATAATCATTAAATAATGATGAATTAATGTTTGTGAAAAATAATAATATTGAATAACAGAATAAAGCTGACCCTGAATTTTTCTTAACGAAAGACCACGTATCCTAATTCTTTCTGCAGTATTTTGGCTATCGAAGACGCCCTTAATAACAACCCAAAAATAAATTCAACCAAAACTGATAATACTTTTTCTTTATTTATATAACACTGTAATGCCTATTCTATTGAATTGAGAAAATTAACATAGATAACGATAATTTTCAGAAGTACAGATCCGGAGAACAAAATGAAAAAACAATAATTCTTGATTTTACAGCTTCTCATAGTTCTTCTTCGACTCAACAACCGTTACCAATTTCAGAATACTATTTGGTTTTACGTAATCATAATTTATCAAATGCTCTCTCTATTCGTTTGCCAATCTTTCAAAATTGAATAGCATGTCTTCTAATCATTATGTATCATGAATGATTAGCACCATGAACAAATGATTCTACATAAAGCCTATTTATTGACTGGACAGAACACACAGATATCATACCAATTACAACTTCCATGTGTATACATTCAACGAATACCACCAAAATAATTGTATTGCTAAACCCGGTAGAAAGACAATGTAAAGAAACAATAATATTATAATTATATTTGTACACGACACCCACACTAATGCAAATAAATGGATTTAAATTAAAATTTTGTTGAAACTCAAGGAATAAGGTTCACTATAAAATCTGATAACAGCCATTATTTTATTGATGACACATCTTCCTACTACTACTACTGTGCACATAGGATCCGCACAGTATTTTAAAGAAAAAAATTCCATTTTAAATTTAATTTAATAAGTTAAAAAATATTCCACTAGATGGCGAACGTGTCAATTTGGTAATTTCCTTACACAATACATTTAAAGCAAAATGTTTTGTTTGAAAGAATATACGTACTTATGTATTAATGTCAACATTACATAAAACAATATCTTAACCCATAAATGCCCACGCGGGCCTTTAGACACGCTAACTTTGAGTGATAATATAAAATAGACTAAAGCATTTTTAAAACATTTTAGTGAAATATGGTAAAGTAACTATCTGTTAGTTACATACTTTGATTTTTTCTAATATCTAAAAAAAACTGTTTGATTTATAGCCATTCAAATGGTGAATTCGGGGAAAAAAGCGAAAATTAAATATTTTTAAAAATCCCCTTTTTCAAAAATTATTAAAAAATATATGCCAATAAAATTTAAAGTTAAAAAAATTGTTTCATAACTTTAAAATATATCTCTTATCGTTATTAAAAAATAAAAAATAATTATAAATAAGTAATATTTGTAAATTTCAGAGCTTCGCAAAGTTAGCGTACCTTTAGGCATTCCCAGGTCTTACGGCCATCTAATATCACCAACCAGACATCTTTACTTAAATATATGCACTTAACGTCTTTTATATATTGTATTTTCAAATAAAACATTTTGCAAAGAAACTAATTCAATTATGTTGAGTGTAAATTTTTTAGTGAAGACGTCTGGTTGGTGATATTAGATGGCCGTAAGATCTGGGAAGGCCTAAAGACACGCTAACTTTGAGGAGCTATAAAAATCTACAATTATTGTATTTTTTAATTTTTTTCTTCGGATTCGTGCTTCTGAAAATTATCTTGATCTACAGAAGTTTTCCCAATTCAATAAGAAAAAATGGGCGTTACAGGGTTAATTTAATATCTGGTAAACTAGATTGTTATAAATATCCTCAAATTTTTGAAAATAACCATTATTTTTTTATGATGATTATGTTGAAATCATATGCGTGGTATTTAAATTCCTGGAATAAACTTGTATTTTTCAATATTTGATAAACCAAAACTAGGGAGAATGTAAATATGGCAAAAAGAAATTTCAATTTAAAAATTCATTTCAGATCTTCCCACTTAGTCCATTCAACATAATTCAGTGGTTCATCATAAATATTGACCCAAATAACAAAGACCGGAGCCTATTTAAATATTAACCTTTGCAGTATAACCTGATGGATCTATGCCCCTTTTTCATAACATTTATTTTTAACATCTATTTTTTTATTCATTTTTGTGTTGGGTACTATATAAATTTAATTTCAATATTTACATTTCCCAAGAAAGCATTTTTTACTCGTTTTTCCTTTTCTAATTTTATATTGTAATCAAATGGGACACAAAACGGAAAATAGAAAATAAAAATTTTCTTAAAAGTTTCGATTTCTTGTACTTAATAAATGTACTTTTGTATATGAGCTTTTCTTATCCGCCTACACACTGATAATAATTACAAGTAACATAATAATCAGACAAAAATTAAACATCAATTACGTATAGCAACAAGTTAAAAATTAATATGATTATTTTCAAATAAAATTAAATCCTTTAAATATTACAGAAATTTAAATTTTTTACCATTTTCAAGAGCATTAAGTTTACTTACGAACCTGGGAATATTGTCATAACATGGAACTACTCCCACAGAATGTTATGACATTACGCATCGAGCAGGTCTTATCTATTTTTATTTCGGAAGTAAATATATTTGAACTTTTAAAGTATTTGTAAAAAAGAACAAAACAACATAAGACTAAGTATGTATTAAATTCATTTTATGTCCTCCATTAAATATTGAAGTGAAATATATTTTTATACAGTTCTGTTGAAAAATGTTTACATTTTAGTAGCTAATGCTTCCTCTAGAAATTGTTTTATAATCGTACTGTGTTGAATAAAGTATAATTCAATACCCGCAGTCAATTACAAATCGTGTAAATACACAAAATTAGTATTTTGTACCAAAATTCAACTACTAAAAGTTATAACTTTTAATAGTAGTAGCGTAGACTGAAAATTATATTTTGACGTTTTTCATGTCTCTATAATAAAGAAGGCTATGATTTACTAAATAATTTAAATTTTTTCACATTAAATGACAAAAAGTGAAGTTCTTCTTAAATACTAATTATGGCTTTTAAATCTGTTTTAAATGATGAGAGCTATCACGGGCATATCAGTGATTCAGTGCATGGTGCAAGGTTATTGTGATATTTTGAAAAATTGAGGCCAAAAGTTCTATTCGCTTGACAAGTACTTCACTTAATTGTATGTGTTTACACCTTAATTTAGTACTGGGTTGTTGACTTATTCTTTACATCATATTTCGCGGAAAAATAGCTAATAAATATGCGAATTGTATAAAATCTTGTAAAAAACTGGTTGGAAGAAACATAATTTAACTCTCGTATCCAATAGAAACTTATTTCATTCGTTTTCTAGAACTCTACTCGAGTTTAATTATCGTTCGTTTTTCCTACACGTTGTTTAAATAACTATATTGATTCGTCCCAAATGAAGCTTTATACCTAGAGTCAAAAATTTTAAACGCTTTAACTTTATAGTTTTTCAATATTTTTAATTGAAGCAAACTGCATATTTCTGTTTATAAGCAGTAAGTTGTTTGATTGAATATCTATAGTATTCTGTTCTCCTGAAGCTTAAGAACTTTATAATAATTTTCCTAATACATTCCTGGACGGAACTTGTGGTAGTCTCAACCTCAACCATAGGGTGTTAGAATTTCATGACTCTTTTGTTTTCAGTGTATTATTAGTCAATTAATAGCACCACCACCAGAAACTTGAATCTTCAAGTAAGTTTCAAAAATTCAACACATATTGTAATATATAGGTTGTGGAATTAGTTCATTTTTACAGATATTGAAATTTTTAGTATCCTTGGGGGTTTTAGAATTTATAAGGGATGCTGTGCAGCATATGCTTCAAACTTACTTTGAAACAGCCCTTGAATATGAGGGTCCCCTGCGTTAACCCTCAAGTAAGAAGTGCCTTGTTGAAGATTATTTCAAGTTTAAATTTAAGTTTAAAGATAACATAAGGGCTAAACACAAAACCACCTTCTAATGATAAAAATAAAATTTTGCCGTAAAAGTTTAATTTTTTTTATAAGAAATTGGTTTGAATGATTTTGTTTCAAATGTGTGTCTTATTTGAATCGAGTAAATTGTATAGTGTGATTAACAACCAATTATTTACACAAATGAGACCACAAGATATAGTTTTCTCCATTAAACTGTGAGAAAAGGGTAAAATGTATAATAGAATTTAAAATTTGAAAATTTACGTCGAAAATCGAAAAGCAGAATTACGCATTAAAGGGCTTAAACACAAACCGAGTGCTTTAAAACAGACCCGCTAATTTAATAATGATTATTGACCGTGGTTTATAACAAATTTGGTGCATTTTTAAAAAAATTATCACAAAATTTAAAAAAGAACATTCCTTTTTTTTAAACTTTAAAAAAATAAATAGTTTAATGTATTAAACTGCTTATTATCATTTGATAAAAGGTATTTCTAAAACATTAATAATCGAATTTCCTAAGTGTCCCGATTTTTCTTATGGTAACTAGGTCAACAAAATATGAGTTTATTTAACATTTCACATTATTTTGAAATGTCAGATGTTATGAAAGCAATGAAAAATTACTGTAAGAAGAAAGCATTGTTATTATGGGGCACGTTTATTTCAGATAACTGAGTAACCGGATAGCCCATACTTTCTTTTTTAAAGAAAACAATGGCAAAATATTTTGCAATTGAAAATGATAAAGCGACTGTTTTGGTGCCCTTTTGGACGATTTACACCTAAAGAACCATTTATTCAAAATATCCCTTAATATTGTTATGAATGCAGACAATAAATGTCTTCAATTATTATCTCATTTGAGAATACTCGTTCTTCACAATTTCTGAGTCCAAGGCAAAAAATTACATTACGAATTCACAAAAACAATCGTTTCATTATTTTCATTCACAATATATTTTCTTTCGTTGCTTTTGGAGGTTATCCTGTTTCTCAATTATTTCTTAAGACACGTGCCACCCCACAATTATTTTGTACACATTTTAAGTTATATTGTTCATTTTTATAGTATATTTTATTAATAATACAATTATTATTATAAATATGTAGCACTAGAGCTGTAAAAATACTGTTCCGACTTTTATGATTTTTTTGTCCATGAACATTGTGTGCTGAGCCTTATTTACTTAGGCTTATTAATGGGTACTGAACAGATTTAGACTTATAACTGCCGGCCATTCCCAAAAGGTTACGTATTTAGAAATATTATTCTGTGCTTATTTGGAGGTGTTTATAGAAAGAAATAAGGTTGAAAAATATTATAATTTACATTAAACGGAAATTTGTTTCCGGTTTATGATATTAATAGTGTTAAAATAATTAAATAAAACCAAAAAGTTTTTTTAAATATATAGTGGAGCGTATAAAAAATTCATCAGTAACTATTTTTTTTATTTAAGATTTCTATTAATTCTATTATGTCACGTACTCATAGTTTTTATTTATTGTGTTTCTGATGTGTTTCTTTTTTATGTTTTTTGTGGTATTTGTTTTACTAATTTTTAGAATAATATTGTTTTACTGCTAATAATTAGCATTTTATGACAAGCAACGTGTCATCAATGTTGTTAATAACTATTTATCATAATGTTGAATGTACCGGTATTTATCAATTTAAGATTAAATAAATACATAAAAAATAATTAAATAAAATAAATAAAATTTAATATAATAATAATTAAATTAAATGAAATAAAAATACCGCCTTCATAGCTGATGTGGTCACACATTCGGCTTCGGAGGCTTTGATCCCGAATTAGTTAGGGGTTTTTTTAAACTGGCTAGATGTTATTAATAGACTAATAATAATATAATTATTATTAATAATAATACAAATTTTCCTACTACGTTCCATTACGGACCTCAACCAACGGGTTGTGGGATGTAGTATCCAGCGGGATTGCGGAGCCCTAATCCTCGTCAGGATTCTCATAGTTACCAGCAATATTAGAAGTTAAATTAGATGTAGACTGTAACAAATATAGCGGCAAGTAAAATCAATGTATATGAGCTTGGTGATCTCTGCACTTCTGAAATTCTATGAGGTTCTTTAGTTTGCCAATAGTTTGCTAATAGCGTGTTGTTAGGTACTGAAACCTAAAGCCGATGTGTTAACGCATCCCCTTCTCGGAGACCATGGTTGGTGCTATTAATTGACAAATAATACACGGAAAACAAATAGTCATGAAAAGTCTATGCCCGTTGGTTGAGGTTAAGACTCCTTTGTTCCTAACAGGAATTGAAAGAGAATTTTTTAGATCAGATGGAAACGGATTTAGTCAAACCGCCCAATAATTTTTTTCGCCTTTTCTTAATTATAATACGCAATAAAAATTATTTCGCAATGTTATTGATGTACACAAGCGCTGTAAATTGTCTGCCCGGGATTTGATCCCACGACCTCGAGCAGTGACCAACCACTAGACCACACACATTAATACTAAGAAATATAATAGAATCCGGTTATATTAACATCAAAAGGAAGTCTAAATTATGCCATTCTAATCGGACACCATACAAAGCATATTGTAGGAAATAAAAAATTATCAACTCTTTTTTTGTATACAGAAAATTTTCGTATCACAGTGTGTGAAGCCGAACGGTTGCGAAACTACTTTCCCGATTTGATTGAAATTTAAAAGGTATTTGGGGAATTTCGTCTTATTGTCCAGTTTTATTTTAAAAATAAGTCACCTCTTAAAATCTTTGAAAAAGGGTTATTTTGACTTTTATTGTGATTATGTGCTGCGACGACCTGGGGTGCCGTGACAAAGTTTTACTTGGATAAGGACGTCGCGGATTGAAAAAGATCGGGAACCCCTGGATTAATCCAGCGTTGGTTGAAAGTGATTATTTAATTTTCAATTTAATTTTCTCAAATTTTAAGTTTTCGAAAACAAATTTCATTCTTATATAAATTTAAAAAAATATTCATTTAAATCCATAAAGCTCTTATTGCCAAAACAGTTAATTTCCCATTATTATTTCATCACCACTTACTTGTAATATAAACTAAAAAAAAGTGTTCTAAAAATAAAAGTAAATAACAAGACTACGTTTGCCGGGTAGTATTTATGTAACATAATTTGCACATCAATATCATATATTTTTTCCTTTTGCAAAACCAAAATTTTGTCTATTTTGCAATGACTTTTATATGGAGAAAAAAAACATCGCTTTATAATTCGATATAATAAGCGGTTGATCACTATAAGTGAAGATATATTAACCCTGCAGCGGGCAGCTAGCCTTGACCCCCCATTCGGGGCACCTAACATACCCGGGTGTGTAATATATTTTGTATGAAAACTGACAAAAGTTAGGAAATAAATCATAATATCATTGTTATTTTCATCAATTATGAAATTTTAATATTGGAGTTATCACAACAGTTGAATAGGTTACCTATGTCGTCAATTAAAATTAAAATATGATAAACTAAAAAATATATTTTGCTTAATAAAGTAAAAAACACATATTTTTGGTAATCTCCATACAAAATGTATTACATAAAACACATTTTATATTTGTAAAGAAAGAACGTTTTACAATTTTTCTTTTGCTTTCTAATGCAAAACTAAATTCTTGACACATTTTTGAAAGCTCGGACATTTACGATTAATTTANTATCATTTAGAAAAATAACTTTAAAGTTGACTTACACACCCGGGTATGTAGCTACTCGCTGCAGGGTTAAACAGATTCTAGTGTGTGTTGTTAACATTTATTATCGATTGCCACTAGGGCATATTACGCACATGCTTTGGCCCAACATTTTGCAACATTTGTATTTGGCACTAATTTATCTTAACTAAAGGTCATTTGGTAATATAAATTTATTTTCTTCTAACCAAAACATATCCACAAATTCATTCCGTCGCAAATTAGAAAACACACAAGAATATTTTTTGTATGAAGTGTTTATTGCATGTAACAGATTGTAAACGAAATTGCTTTAATATTCATTGATTAATGAGTGAAAGAAATTATGAAAGAATAATCAATCAGTTATAATTAAATGCAATACATTTATTTTTTTGTGTTTTAAAATGATAATTAATCATTGGAATTAAGGAAGCCTTAGTTGTCAACTTATATTTAATTTGTGTAAAAGTATAGTATATGATCATTTTTGTTTATAAAACATTGTTTAAACTATTATATAATATTTATTAAAATTTTTACATTTAAAATAATTAGAAATAAAAAAATAAAAGTACTCGTATAGAGTATATACCATTCGTTTTAATTCAAATACATAGCACTTATCCTTTTCTTGTTTTTATAATTTAATCTGGAGAAAGTAATGATAAAGATTGGACGATTAATAATACATAAAGGAATCAAGTAACGACCAACTTGGATTAAATCATTTATTAACCATTTCATTAACGAAAAATAATGGAATATCTTACACTTTTCCGCTTTTCATTTACGCAATCTTTTTAATAGGACACTTAGTAGTATTTTTTCAATCATTAATTCATAAGCCTGTTAGCTTATTTAATGGGAAAATTCCGCGTTCTTACACTTAGGCCTCAGAGCAAGAGTAATGGTGGTGTCATGTGCAAAAATTTGATACTTTCTACACGTTAGAGATTACGTGTCATTAATCATAATACATCATCCATGCATAGTGAGAAGATATTGTGTTTCCACTTTATACAAAACAACATAATTCGACAAATTTCATCGCTTCATGTTCTTTTCATGAGTGGCATTAACAAAACATTAAAGTAAATGTAACAAATTTTTCAGTGACTTCCTTTTCCTATTTTTATGACATAACGTACATTTGTTTCAGAGAAGAATGCTTAATCGTGACCTTTATCGGCTCTAGAGTATTTTTATTTAATGTATTTATAAAACATTTATTGTACCTGCTTTTCATATTTTCATGATTTTTAAAGCTAAGAAATTGCTTATATCCGCGTTTGATTAAAGAAATACACGTAATTCATCATTTATTTATTTATATTTTAATTAACTTATGTGGTATGTTTGGTAAGTTATATAATTATATTACAAAATAATGAAAAATGAAATATAAAAAATATATTAAAATAAAGGCAGACGACGAAAAGTAACGGCAATGAATCATTAAAAAATATATTTTATAGTAATAAGCCCGTGATCGGCCAACTTTTTCAAAGTAGGGCCTGGATGGCATACAAAAATATCTCGGCGGTCCGGAACAAACACACAAATTATCTTGGCGGGCCGCAAGAAATTGACAACAACAAAATAATTTTATATATGACAAACTCATTTTTATATTCCAAAGTATTATATGCTTATATGTCGTACTTAAAAAATATAATTTTCTTCTATTTACACAAAAAAATGATGCACAATAGATCTTACAGGTCGCAGTGCAGGTGCCATTGGGCACAATCCACACTGTTTATTATTATTACACAAAAAAATATATTTTTTCATTATAAATAATGTACCCTATTTGGTTTTTAAAATCATGTCGCGGGCCGTAGTTTGCTCATCACTGTAATAATCCATGCATCCGACGTTAGCTTATTCCATAGGATATTATCAACAACAAAAATCGCCGTACGATATATAAATAATCCAACATTTTATTGATTTTAACATGAATCAAATTACCGGTATGTATACTTTTGCAGTGTGTTTGCTACCGATAAAAATTTAATTGTAGTATTTTTATTGTAAATTATACATATTTAAAAAAAATGTTTCATAACTCTTATTTGTATCTCTTGCCAATATTTGCTGCAGTATTTATAAATAAATAATATTTGTTAAATTTAAAGTCGTTAGCGGGCCTTTAGGCACTCAGAGGCATACTGACTTCTAATTTTCTAAACCAGTCGCCTTCACCAAAAAAAGTTCACTAAACTTAATTTAATTAGGTTAATTTTAAACAAATTACTTTGAAATTATAAACTTATGTATTTAACTATATCTAGTTTAACTTTGGCATATTTTATGCATTTTATTTACATAAAATCGATATTATGACACTAAAATTTGTTCTGTCAAAGTCGGTTTTATAGCACTAGTGCTAAACAATTGTTTGAAGCATTCTTTATTATTAAAGTGTGATCTCCGTGAAAGAAATCGATCAAATTTATATGTACGTTAGTTTTGTGTAGGGTTTACAAAGACACAATTTTAATTTTGATTTTAAGACAACTAATGTCTTTTTTCAAATTTTTGTGTTGATTTATTAAAAAATGCATAAAATTTTGTATACAACAAAATCGATAAGCATTATTAAATACTTGGGCCTTCATTAAGGCACTCGCAATGCTCGTGGCTTAAAACAAACATTCTGTTTAATAATGTCTTATTTTATCGACCTTATTGTATAAATATCTATTATTATGAAGTGTTAACTTTTGTAACATTTGTATGCGTATGTATAAAAAATTTGGAACCAAGCTATTCGATTATATTGAGTGTAAATTTTTTGGTGGAGGTGACTGGATGGGAATATTTTATACCCGTCAGCCTTGGTAGTTCCTAAAAGCAAGATAATTTTAAGAAACTGTAAAATCTAAAATTATTGCACTTCTTTTTTTAATCGGATTTGTACTTCCGAAAATTATCTTTATGGTAATTTTGTCAATTAAATATAAAAAAAATTGGATATTAAATAGATAATAAACTGTTTTTTGTAACCAACTTGCAATTAATTTTATTTTTTTGTTTGCAAAATATATTTTTATTATTATTATTAAAGAAAACTTCCACACGTTAGCATTTAAGTACCTAAACAGTAAACAAATTGTTTATGCCGAAATCAGTATTGTTAAAATAATTACATTAATCAAAATGTCAAGTAATACTTCTTCGAAACGAATGCCATTATATTACGAATTTGGATATTTACCGTATATTAAATATTAATAATTGAGCTTGGTACAAACAGTAATGCTAAACGTGCTTTGAATATTTACTTTTGACTGTCTTATATTTTATTCATTGTTTTTAACAAATGTCTTTCATTACATTTCATAATGCTCCATTTTAAAAGGTCACTAAAATGATAAAGAAATTATTAAAATAATTAATTAACTAATGAAATTTCGGTAATTTCACTTAGTTTTTTGTTCACGAGATGAATTTTGTTATACCTTATCATAATTTTTATATTAATTGGAATGTAGTATTAAAAACCAACAACCAAAATATTTCATATCAAAACCAGATTATTCTGAAACAATCCTGTATCAAAATACCAAAGCTTAGGTTATACAATTTCTACCAAAAAGTTTATCTTGCCACTAAACACCTAAACCTCTGACTTAATTACGGTTACGAAAATTATGTTTGGATTCATGTTTTAGACACATTTCTCTTATAAATATTACCTCATCAGAAATTGCTTTCATTTGTAACTTGATAATATTTGTCCTTTGCTTTGTCCTAAATTATAATAACTTTGTACTACTCATTGTGTTACTCAACAATGTGATTTCAGTTTTCTTTTGTTGAAATAAAAAAGGGCCTGTACGTTACATTCCCTTTTTCCAAATTCATAGATTTTATTTTTAACAAGAAATTCAGTACCGGTTTGATTCAAAATGAACATTTAATATACAATATTGACGAAGATTATTTTGTGATGGAAACATCAACTGTACATCCCTAAATTAACAAACTAGTAACAGTTCGGACTCTTATTTAATTTATACGAACCATTTATGATTTTAGATCACAGTGAACTAGGATTCGGTGACTGATAAGGTAACGTATTAAAATGAAATTTTGTATAATTCCATTACGCAAATTGGTTCTGTAACGGTTAACTTTTCTGCACGGAGTACTGAAATAATTCATAATTTGCACGGAAATTGTCACCAATTAAATGTAATTACAGATTGTTGTCAAACCAAATTTAATATTTAAATATAAAAATTTCGTTGTGAACTGTCCTTCCACAAATTTAAAAAAAGGTGTTGCGAACGTTTTTATTAGTAATTGTCGATTAACTGATATTTTTTTTTTTTGGAATTACATAAAATAATGTTCTATACACATGTGAAATCGGTTTACCTATTTTAACTCGCAACAAATGGGCGGTTTTTCGACAACAAACGTTTCCATCGCTCATTGCCATCGAAGGTCTCGTTTATACCTTGGAATGAAGGCTGTCTTGATTTTAATGAAGCCAAACAAAAGTGAGTCGTGTTTGTCCCTAAATTTGTTTTAGATTTTATGCACAGCCTTTTCCCGTTAAGTTTTTGGTGAAGCAATATCCGATGCACATCCGTGAGTCTGATGCATCCCGTTATTGTATTAAACCCACTATAGCTATGTGAAATTAAGGGCGACAACGTTAGTACCGTTACTTTATCCAGTAACAGTTAGGTGTTGACACCAATGGCAGAGCTAAAAGGGTATTTCCTGGTTCTGTAACCCATCCTCCATTAAATTAATTTATTTACACTTTTCTGTACAAATTCGTTTAACGCCGATGAATTACCGAACAATAAAAGACGTCATAGTCGTATTGGCCTATTTATCTACAAATCCAACGACACTAGTTTCGGCGCTCTAAATTTTGAAACAGATATTTTAATGAAATTTTTAATTTGTAGGAATAATTTGGTAATTTTGGCATAGTTAAAAGTAATTGTATTTGAATTTACTTTTACTTGTTTATCTAAAAATATTTAAAAATCAGTTTAATTTCAATCATCATTTGCATCAAAATTTGGTATTAAGTTATAAAAATAATTCCATTTTATATTTTAAAATTCAAAAGCAATGGAAATGAATATATCCAATAAATTTGCTTTGCAAAAACCACATTCAATTACCTTAAAATTACATTCCGATAAAATGGTTTACTTGTTTTGATATTCCAATTCAAAGAATCCATTTGGTATGAATTTCCTTACAGACGAACAAACACGAATCGGTTTGTCCTTAAGAGTCAGAATATGATTTTCTGTCTTGTCGAGTTGATTGTTTCAACAATTGGGTAAACATCTTTCCCAATAATGCCTTTTCGTTGTCGTGTTCATTGTACTTGTCGTTTGTTTTGACATGGTTCTCTCATTTTCCAAAGTCATTAGCAACAGCAAATTTCTTAATTAAAATTCTTGGTTGAAAAAACCAAAAAATCCTTTGCACAATCCACAACGTGGACGCCAACGTCAAAATTAAAAATTTGAATAAAAAATAATTATTTGTTGTATTAAGCTTGGAAGGTTGTAATAAATGATTTAATCAACTAACACTTGAGGAACAGATCAGAAATTTTCATTCTCTGTCTTCCTAGGTTAGAAACCGTTCCTATCATATCTAAGGGAAGCAGAAAAGTAAACTAATGAAGAAAAAAAATCCTCAGAACTAATAGTTATTATGGGTAAAATCAATAAAATACTGATTTGCAAACATGAATGCTAATGAGTACATTTGAATTTTAAAAAAATATCAATTAACTAATTGACAATTTCTTCTAATTAAATCAGTTTGGGATTCTTGAATGGATTGTTCTTAATTAAATATTTTCAATTTCACTGAAATTTAGAAGCTTTTAAATATACCGAGACGCATTTAAAGCTGGAAATAATTAGTGAAATTAAAATTTGTTTCGTTTAATAGAATAACATTGGTGTTTCTTCCAAATTTATTAGCAAAGTGATCAGCTACCCAATTAAAATTTCGTCCAGTAGTACTTAGACAAAATTGGATAAATCCTATTTTCTCCGTTTTACCCAAACATTTCCATAGTGCCGAAGCTTTATTTGATTATAATACTATCTTCTTTACTTTCCATCCAATTAAATTTAAATTAAAGAGATGCAATTTACTGCCAGACTAAAATTAACTTTATCCGAAATAATTAATTTGCTCCGGGAATATCCAATAAATATTTATACTAAATATTTGGAGAAATCAGAAATGTCTGAGTTTCACATCGAAATAAAGTAAAATTTGTATGTGAGAAGTTAAATATAATAAAAAATCAAAGACATATAACGTTTACAATTTTGCTTTGGAAAAATTCCAATCAACATTCCTTATGTCTTTTCTTAAGCTTTCCTAATCGTGTTTCAATGTCCATTGACTGAATTAGTTAAAAATAATATTGAAGAACTGGCAAAGAACTAATCACTCATTTCAATCAACAATGTTTAACTAAATACGGATAAAGCTTGGTTTGAAACCTATGTTCCTCTGATAAGATAAAAAGGAAGAAAAGCTAGGTGAATATCGATTGATAAGCTATTTAATTTATAATTTTTATTAACTAACGTGTAACTCAAAACAATGCCATCCTTTTAAATGTTTAGACCTATACTGCCTTAGTGTGCGATGATAAATGGCGGATCTAATCCCAAAAGAGATATAGATTGATATACGAGGAGAGGCGTATGGCTTCCGGTGCTAAAGAATCGTCCATAGTAACAAAT